>JAODJX010000136.1:9833227-9845054 GCA_026776945.1 Isichthys henryi | reverse complement strand
CCCCCCCCCCCCCCCCCCCCCCCCCCCCCCCCCCCCCCCCCCCCCCCCCCCCCCCCCCCCCCCCCCCCCCGTCTTTCGGGAATGCTTGGAATGAAGCAGATTCAGCACTTGCCCCCACTGAATTGGTGGGTCTCACAAGATACTCACTGTAGGTGTGGCGCCAAACCCGATGCAGAATCAGAATCAGTATCAGAATCAGAATCAGTATCAGAATCAGAATCAGAATCAGAATCAGAATCAGAATCAGAATTCTTCATTGTCATCGCATGATTGCACAATGAAAAATCTGTTGGACTCTTAAACGCGGCATCGGGGAACAACAACAAAGACGCAGGTCAAAGGTCAGTTACAGTGACAGTAAATAAACGATAAACAACAACAACAGACAATAAATAAATCAACACCTGGATTTATGGTAATAAATAATGTCACAGTGTAAAGTGGCAAGTGTGTAAACAATCTGTCATGTATAAAGAACAGCCGGAGGTAGCTGCTTCAATGGTCTTGGAGTCTGGCCACTCTCTAGATAAGTAGCTGTTTTCAGCCTCGTGGTTTGTGTCTGTATGGCCCTGTAGTGTTTGCCTGAAGATAGGGAGGCAGACAGGTGACATCTGGGGTGAGTGGAATCTCACGAGAACCTGGACCCTCTTGTAGAGTCCGTTGTACCTGATGTCCGAAACACTAGGTTGCTTATTTTGACATATACTTCCTGTTTTCAGCGCCAGGTACTACTGGAATATTTCCAAGCTGCTGCTGTGATTAACACGTTATGTAAAGTTTTCACAGCTTACTATAACTGAGGTTGAGTGTAGCATGCTGTTTGTCAGCATCTAGGCTTGAGATTTCGATCTCGAAATAGGTGGTGTAATAGGTGGTGTTGTAACTTCACACCTTGAGGGTTTTACATCCTTATCCCACCCATGGCCGGGTGTGTAGAGTTTCCATGCTCTCCCTGGGTTTGTGTGGGTTTCCTCTGGGTGCTTCAGAATCCTCCAGCAGTTCAAAGATAGTGAGATGAACTGTTGTCTGTAAATCATATGTACATCCTGCCTTGTGCTCTGTGGTTCCTGAAATAAACTCCAGGCTCATCTTGATGTTACGCTGCATTAGTGGTATGGATAGATGTGTCAGTTTTTTTCAGGGATGTTGGAGCTATTAAATGTTTAAATCTACAAAGTTTATGAATCCAGGTACTAACGTTGACAAAATATTTCAGCATTTGACAGAAGCATGACTGTGTCAGAAAGCTTGAATCTGTCATGTGGGAGCAAGCCTGCTTAGGGATGACTGTGTGATAATGTACGGTGTCCTATCTGCTTTCAGCAGTTTGCAGTGAGCTGCACTGTCAGATTCACCAGAAACCAGCTCAGGGCTGTAGGCCTCACTCTACATACCACAGCAACCAGCCTTTGACGGGGATTAATAAGGGGTTTTGCTATCAGGCTTTGGCCAGAAATCTGTATCAGATCTTTACATAATTCAGGAGAAAAAGATGCTTTAAAAAAACATGTTTCAAATTAGTCCAATACAAATTCTGCATCTGGAGCAATTTTCATGGATGGTTTTCAGTGATGTGTAACTAACTGAATGACATGGTGATAAATGACAAAAATGTTCTGAGGTCAGAACGGAAAATGATTGGTTCAGAGTGATAACCAATCAGACTGCAGAGGAGGTGGGTCCAAGCAACTAGTTATCCTTCTGAACCAATCATTTTTCTTTCTGCCCTCAGGACATTATTGTATAAGTAAAACTCCCATGATCTACATACTCCCTATCGACCTCTACATACCGGTCATGATTATGAAAAGTTCTAAACTGTATTTTCTTAAAGTGGTGGAGTGGTGGTGTTGCAGATAAAGCATGACCCATGTTACCAAAGGGTTGTAGGTTCAACTCTGTTCAGGGACCTGTTCTCTCCATGCCATCATCATCATCATAGGTTTTGCACGGCATCTAGAACATTCATAATCGATGGCTCTTCTGTGAAACTGCACTAAAAAAATACAACATCGAGATAGTTTGTGGAATAACTTTTTAAACAGTATTTTTTTTTTTTTTTTTATGAAAACATGTCCCTCCTTTGTGACCTTCATCTTGCTGTGTTCCTGGCAAGTGTCCCACCAACGGGTGTCAGCAGCGCTGTGACGCGTGCAGAGATGTGAAGGCTTTAACGAGCCGGATGCGTGCCTCGCTGCCGGATTGCCCTGTGGGCTCCACACGCCAGCACACACCGCAACACGGCAGCGCGGTTTAAGGTCCTACCCCTGACATGATAAGGCAGGAATGTCAGGTCAGCTGAAAACCATGAATATTCCGCGGTAGCTGCACCATGCATTTTTTTTTCTGTGCAGCATTGAGAGTCAAAAAGTGAGTAGAGCCACACAGCCTGAGTTTTCGAGGCAGAGAACCCGTCTGATGAGTCATCGGACAGTTTCGCGATGTAGCGTGAGAAGGCTTCGTTACAGAAGGCAACCGAAACTCCAAGACCACCGGTGCTGACCTGATTCCACGCCAAACCACTGCTCCACATGGCCCAGAGCCCCAAACCCAGCCACACAGGTGACTCTTTAAGGTGTTCTGCATTGCAGCTAACCCTCACCTTTTGGATTTCCCCAGTGCTGACGGAAGGCACTGACTGCTGCCCCCTGTCTACAGCATGCGGTATCACACCCAAGCACACATGCCTTCAATTTGACCTGTAATCATTACTCTTAGTGTTTCTTCATCTTTTTTTCACAAACAAGGGCCTCCGGGGTTCATGCAGAGTTTATAAAGACAAAAGGAACCACCGTTAATCGGGGCCACTCTTATCTGGAGTGTCCTGCACTCGATTATTGTTCAGTTTTGGGGATCCTTTTTCATAGCACACTGCTAAACACTTTGGGTAATTCAAAGACACACATTTGATGGTAGGAGGGAAAACAAAGACCTGAAGGGGACCTGAACAAGAGAAATATCAAAATGGAAACAGAACAGGGTTGCGGTTCAAACCGCCCGACCCTGGAGGTACGAGGCATCAGTGCTACACGCTATGTGGGCCCATCTCTACACCCCAGCCGATTAGCTTAATGATGTGAACCACATGTGGATTCATGCAGTAACTTTGCTGTATCGGTGATAAGAGTCGTCAGCACACCATGTCTATGAGTGTACATGCCAGTCGTGGTTCTTCCCTTTGGTCGGTTCCTGCTCTTGTGATCCTCCTGGGTCTCGGGGCACCTGCTCCACGCAAAGCAGAGCCCGCCGTCTCCATGGGGCTCCTCGGCAACCAGATCCAATGGCAACGCCAGATGCCTGCCCCAATTAGTAGCTGCTCGCCCAGGGTGAGGCATTAAGCTGAGCCCCCCACATCCCAAAGTGGCATTCTAGAAGGCTCCGTTACCCCCCCAGAGCCTCAGAACCTGGAACATGCTGCAACATCTCTGCCGTATCTGATTTCAGGCTGCTGCAGAAGACAGTGACTCGATCGAAAGTTATTTCGGTACACAGCCAGATACTAATCTCTCTACCTTTATTGATTGAAAACAGGATGTTTTAAAAATTGCTTTAATAAGAGCAGGGTCCTTCTTTGGATTATCATTCTGCTTTGTATCCTCACTAAATCACCCATATGAGCTGGACCCCGAGACACAAACAGCCCCCCCCCCCCTTTTCTGGCTGGGTCACATTTTCCCGATTCCTGTGGAAATGTTCCAGGTGAGGCTGTGATCTTCCTGCCCAAACCAACAGGCCTTATATTTAATATTGATCATCCGAGAATCTCTGCTGTCAGCACAATAGCACCCATACCATTCCTTAGACACAAACTGGCACCAGTGTGAACAAGATCAAAGTAACTAAGGAAGTGGTAGCTGTGGTTTTCTTCGGCTATAACGGACATGCAGGCTCCGCCTACAAGGCGCGTGGCGTGTCGGTGATATCCAGCGCAGATACGTAGTCGGGATTATTAATAGTCACGCATCTGGTCAGGTAAAGTTGGATTACTACATGTACAATATAATACTCTATACCACAAGTGTGTCTGTTGGGGTGTGGCATGAGTAAATGGTGTCCTGTAGTTGTGTTCTGGGTTACAGCAACTCTGGACATAACGGACTTTGGATATAACAGACTGTCTTGCCAGGTCCCTTGAAGTCTGTTATAACTGACTTCAGGGGAATACCTGCAAATGGACAGTATTCAGAAGATCAGTTCAGCGGTGTGTGTCTGCTGCATCCTGCAAGTGCATTTTTATTGCTTTTTATACAGACATTGCAGGAACTTTTGTATTGCACCTTGTAATTTACCTTTTAATGACAGTGTCTCACATTCAGGCCCTCTGCTGTACCTACCTGGGGCAGGTTATAGAACCTGGGAGCCATGAAACCTGGCCAAATCAGCAGGGAATCTATTGGTCTCTAGAGACCTAGACTGACTAACCAACTGCTGTCTTTAATGTAAATGTTATGAGATTGGAATACCCAAAGAGAATGATAATAAGTGGCACACAGTTTTTTTTACATTCTGCAAGAGTTTAACAATTCCTTGTTGGCCTTCAGCAATCTCCTGCAAGCTCTTTGAAATTTGCCCAAGACTTATGAGAACTTTCTTCTCAAAGCTTCTCCTCCTGCCCTCCTTCAGCCTTCTGAACCTCTCCAAATCTGGCCGCACAAGGGACTCCAGCACAGCAGTTCTCCGCTCAGCGTGGTCTTCGTACGACTCGAAGGATGATCCAGCTTGACCTGCTGGTTTCCTACCCCTGGCCCCATCTGTAGCTGTGAAGGCTGAGGGGTAGAGAGGGGCGTGGAGGATATCGTGCCCCCTGGGGGACCCCCAACTCCTGACCGGCCAAATATTTCATCCATAACCTGTGGAAACAAAGATAGGTTTAAGTCCAGCGAAGTGACATTAGCTTGAACTTCTTTAGTGACTGGTGGAAAACTCATACTACATGACCTAATTAGTAGTGTACAGTTAAAATGGCATAATGTTAACATTAATATTAAGACTGGTAAACATTATTCTACTTACTGTGTAATAGTCCCAGTTGATTCTTGCCTCTCCAGTGGTCTGACATCTGTCTTTGATCCTTTTGTACGTGGCCAACATGTTGCAAGCTTTCTACCTTATCTGCTCCGCTGAGCATTTGCGGTCCCTTTGTAACACGTCTTCATGGACTCTTTTATAAAAATCTGGCTTGTTTGCAATTTTGCCAATTTAATTCTGATTTTCCTAATAGGCGCTATACCTGGTTGTGACTCTGAAATGTCCCGGTTTGAGTCTTCTTCCACAGCGCTAGGACCTGCTGAGTGTGCTGCTGGTGGATGGAAGCGAATGGCAGGGTTCAGGGGCACAGGTAGAGTTGCAGTAGTGGGTCTTGGGGATGAAGATGGAGCTGGCAGAATTAAGACAGGAGGCAGAGCGGATGATGTGGTAGTTATAACTATAATCATTTTAACTGGCCTCCTATTGTCTAATAAAATGTTTTAATAAAACAAATACAAAAAGGAATTTCCTCATCCAAATTGTTAGCGGTGAAAAAAATAAACTATTATGTATACTGGTCCTGTGTAATAAGATAGCTGCCAGGAAAAAGATGAAATACATTTATGTCATGGATTCAAAGTTTATATTGTCATGTACAGAGAACAATGCAATTCTTACTTGAATGCCTTCTTCACGGACTAGACGATTAAACAAATAAAGCAGCAACTAACTTATGTGTGCTATTAGAGCATTTATGTCACTTTATTTTACCAGGTAAATTAACTGAAAACCAGTTCTCACTGCTTTACGTGCTTTTCGGCAGAAATAGCAGATAATGCATTGGAACTTCCTGGGATACAAATGTCATGTGACTAAACTCTTCAGCCAATAAGGGCCAAGTTGTGTTGTCACGGAGGCGGTTCCAGTTTGTGCAGCCGGCTGAAGTCGCCTTAAGTCGCCTTGCTCTCGCAAGGTTTTTGTACCATGTGACATGGTGACACATGGTGACGTTTTGCAGCGCTGGCTTGTCACACAAAAAATTCTAACCATGATGCATTGCAGCAGGACCAGAATGCATTGCTTTAAGCCAGCACTGAAAGCTGCTGCATGTAATCGAATGCACCCACAGTCACAGAGTGCTCAGCTGGTTGGTTGATACAAAATCCTGGTCTGGATTTCGGAGCAGACTCTCACGGTAAGAGAGGCATCACACATCCCGAGGGTGCAAAAGAAAGAAGGCCAGAGCTCAGCCCTCAAGCCGGGAGAATGACGCCAAGATCCAGCCGCTTCTGTTAAACAGGATGGCCGGGGAGCCAGACAAGAGGATACAAGCACAACTGAGCTTCAAACACACTAACTCAACCAAAATAATTATGACAGGTGCAGCGCAATCATTAGTCATGTCACACGAACAATTAAATAATGCGCAACAATTAATCTGCCTCGATGAGTTTCAGGGTTTATGACAACAAAAATAAATTCGGCTAACATACAACATTAAAATACAAATACTACAGTAATTGTGCTTGTCAAACACGCCAGTTCAGTTATGTTCTTGTAAGGCTTTGGTCTTATTCAGTTGCAGAAAGTTCCAGAAATATTTTCCTTACACCAGGTGGGCTACAAAGGATTTTATTTCCCATCACTGATCTCAGGCTCCCTGTTATGTATATTAATATACTAATGGAAGCTCACAGTGACAGTGGGCCTAACCTCTATCATTTAAAAGAGCCACTTCATCATCCATGTTACTGGGGTGGACATTTATGTAGGGTGTAGACCTTTTGAACTTGTGGGCATAGTGTCCAGAGAAGCATGGCTCAATCAGACCATGACCAGCGTGACCGCTGTAACCAAATCTCTGTCCATAACATTTCCTGTGCTTCAGTCCAGATGGTCATATCGGCAAGTATTCTGTTTTCCGAGCTCAAACCTGCCGGACATCATTATCAGCAAAATATTCATGGGGCACAGATTGATGCATTCCACTGCAGCAAAGTGACTAAATCCTACTCAGAGACTGCAGTCCACAACCACCTGGATCCTACAAAGCCTGGGGGGTGGGGAGGGATGCTGTCACTATCTCAGGAGCAAAAAATGGGTGATCATCCCTGGGTGTCTAAGTTCATATCACCTCTTTCCTTTTCAGTTCTGTCTGAATGAGTGTATTACTTTAGTCTTATCTTTTTATTAAGGAATATGGAGTAACAGAACAGATTGCGATCACAATCAGCGAAAACAAGCTCTCAAAGCAGAACAGAGAGTAATGCTTCCCCATATGTACCGTGGAGCTTCAAATCAGCAAGTTTGCATTTGTTATTCTGGGACATTGTATTTGCTATGCAGGTCTCAGCGTCCATTCTCAGCGTCCATTGTCAGCGTCCATTGTCAGTGTCCATTCTCAGCATCCATTCTCAGCGTCCATCGTCAGCGTCCATTCTCAGTGTCCATTCTCAGCGTCCATCGTCAGCGTCCATCGTCAGCGTCCATTGTCAGTATCCATTGTCAGCGTCCATTCTCAGCATCCATTGTCAGCATCCATCGTCAGCGTCCATTGTCAGTGTCCATTCTCAGCATCCATTGTCAGTGTCCATTCTCAGCATCCATTGTCAGTGTCCATTGTCAGCGTCCATTCTCAGCATCCATTGTCAGCATCCATCGTCAGCGTCCATTGTCAGTGTCCATTCTCAGCATCCATTGTCAGTGTCCATTCTCAGCATCCATTGTCAGCATCCATCGTCAGCGTCCATTGTCAGCGTCCATTCTCAGCATCCATTGTCAGCATCCATCGTCAGTGTTCATTCTCAGCATCCATCGTCAGCGTCCATCGTCAGCGTCCATTGTCAGCATCCATTGTCAGCATCCATCGTCAGCGTCCATTGTCAGTGTCCATCGTCAGCATCCATTGTCAGCGTCCATTCTCAGCATCCATCGTCAGCGTCCATTCTCAGCGTCAATCATCAGCGTCCATTGTCAGTGTCTATCGAGAGCGTCCCTTCTCAACATCCATTATCAGCATCTCTCCACTTCATATTCAGCCCGAAGAAAGACCCTGTTCAAACAGAACCTGGGTTCTGCTCTGAACACACCCTGTGCTGTGGCTCTGCCGTCCAGACATGCCCGTTTTCTCAGAAATATATCACCATTGCTTTCTCCTTTTGTTGGCTTAGCATACACAATTAATGGCAGAAAATAATCCCTTTCACCAGCCAATACTATGATTATTATTTGTATGTTTATTTTGCTAGCAATTTATTCCTCATTAGTCATTGCCCAGCAGTGTGTGTGCAACAGCCACTGGGTGAAGTTATCGGTGTGAAGAAAAAATGTTTAGCTCCTAATTTACAGCAGGTATTTTCAACTGTGGTATTTCACTGCATCAGATGTACTTTCTGCCACTGGGGAAGTATGAAAACCCCACTGCTGCTACTCTGCTACATGCCAATTGGCCTGTTTTGGTGTAAAAATGTGCATTGGCTTGCCAGGAAGGACACTGAAGGCATAGTCCCCATTACTGGGATGTCCAGGCAGCCAAGAGAGGTGGCCTGGACACCAGAGTCGGATGCCGATTATGTCTAAGCAGAGGTAGACCTTTTCCCCCTACAGAGGGATGCCTCCGGGTTTAATGGCAGAAAGGTTCTGAAGAATTTCTTTAAGTGATTTCCATTGAAAAGTGTTGTTGAGCTGGAAACATCTCTGTGTCTTTAATCCATCAATGAAGGTCTGGAGAGTTTTAGAGAAGTTACAATGGGTGTCTTGTGACAAATTTATTTCAAACTGGAAAGTCTACACCGAGAACATGGGCTGGATCCGCTGTGACCTAATTTCACAACTATCTCAGAGAGCTGAAATCACACACCTTTTCCACATCGACGCACCTTTGAGTGGACTTGGTGTCTCATTAGCATAAAAAAGGTAAAACAGAATAATTTCCTATTGGTTATTTTAAGATCTTTCACATCTTGCCTGGTGCGCGGATCCTTTGATATTTTCTTTGGATCCCAACCTCTGAGGAAGAGCGTCTCCCTCCCTCAGAACAGCCCAGCTGCATCCCCCCGACCAAACCACCCCAACCCCTCTAATTCAAACCCCAGCCAGCAGAAAAATCCATGTCCTTTCTGCAGCAGAGCCTTCCAGTGGAATGTGGGTTGTTTCCCACATGTAAAGTCACAATTTCTAACTGGATTGTGACCCATAAGTGAGGGCCGCCCTCCCACTGAAAGTCGGCGAACCTCGGTTCCTGCTCATCTAACTTCGCACCAAGTAGAACACGACCCATTGGAGCATTTACCTGCTATCACACAAGCTTACTGTGCTGCTGTTTACCAAAGCAGCTCCACTGGTGAAGAATACTCTGTGCCGACATGGACAGGAAAGCCGTTGTGCTTTTTTGTTTCTGTAGCAAGTTCAGTATTTTACGAGTGAAATTAAAAAATATGTGTAACCTAAGAAGCCACCTGCTGGCAAAAACATGTTGGCGGGGGGGGGCTTTCCCAGGAGACGGCGTGCGGATTAATGAAGCAATGAGCCATTCATTGAAAAACTGCTGGCATCTCCTTGCCCAATTAAAAATAAGTAAAATAAGGGGGAACGGTGTGTGGATACAAAGGTTGCTGGTTTGAATCCCAAGGTTGGCAGAGTGATGTCACCACCGGGCCCCCAGCCAGGCCTTTAACCCCCAATTGCTCCAGGGACCGTCTGACCCAGTTTCCTAAAAAAAAAAAAAAAAAAAGTATGTCACTTGAATAAAAGTGTCTGTTAAATGAAAGTAAGTAAAATATACAACCATTGCTCCTTACTAGTGTATAATTACCCCGGCCAGCAGGTGGCACTGTGTGGCCAGGTTTGTAATTGGTAAAATTCTTCAAATGTGTGGGAGTATCCAGCAAAGACCATCTATTGTGCAACTACAACAGACGGACGTGCGCGATATGTGGCCCGTGTGTGTTGTGCTTCTCAGCTGTTTTTCGCCTTCGACATTCTTTGGCAGCACATTCGGGGCTGCCAGCTCTGCTGGGCTCCGCTAAGCTCACACAAACATCTCGGCAACCCCCGATCGACTGCAGACCCACGCAAAGATTCTCAGGAAGGGGTTGCTAGAATGTGTTTGCGGCACAAAAAGGGGGGAGGGGGAAATCCCCATACAGCTGATACACAGGAAAGGCGGTTAATTGCTGTTTAGGTGTGACAGTACCTGAGCCCTGACCCCACTATCCCAGTTTCAAACTCAGCACGACCCCCAGCAGCCCTCCATTAACCGGGTAAGTCGGGGAAGCGAGGAGAAGCTCGGACTAACGCAGCCGCACAAAGCAGAGCTTCTCCAGACCAATAAGGCCGCTTAGATCCCGCTGCGGTTGGAGGTAATAAAAAGCTCTCGGCCCCCCAGGCTTTTACAAACTCTGCGCCTAAGCATCCAGCACCTGCCTCTTTTATTCCCCTCACCGTGGGCGTCCTTAAATTCTCCTTTCCCCTTTGGCTGGGTCTTACCGCCATAACCGCTTTTACAATTTCAAGCCGCGTTTGGACTGCATTTCCAGTTTCTTTGATGGTGCCATGAAAATAAGCCCACATGCCACAAGTCCTTTATGCGTTTTATGAAAATCTCCGCGGAGGGAAAGCGGGAGAATAGGCAGAGGGATCCTCCTCAGGTAGATATTGCGTCTCGCTCCCCCCCAGGAGCGGCTTGACGTCTGCGACTTCTTGTGTTTCATCGGGAACCTGTTGTTCTACCGTTGCAGCTCTATGTAGATGCGGCCCTCAGTAGGGAAGCAGGGGCGCCAAGGAGATACTGAGTCCAGAAGGATGTGTCTGTTCCTTTCTCACCTTAAAGTGGCTGTGGTGTGGATGACATGCCGGATTTCATGCAGACACCCAGCTCCCAGTGACTTAATAGCAGGCCACACCCATCACTCCATATTGTCAGCTTGACATTGAGTGTTTTTCAACACTGTACATATATCCATCTGTCCGTCCATCCATCCATCCATCCATCCATCCATCTATAGCCATTTATCCAGTGCAGGGTCACGGATGACCAGTAGCTATTTACTGCGCATGATACAAGGGACAGGATGCGAGTTCATCACAGAGCACATACACACACCTTAGGGCAAATAAGTCACCAAACTAGAACAACACTAGAGCACCCAGTATAAATTTATGTAAAGACAGGAAGAGCACGCAGCATGCAGAGTAACAGCGTAGGAGTGGGATTTGCCCCCCCCCCCATTTATGGGTAAGGATGCATCTAGTTAAATAGAATTTCAATTTCTTTCTGAAATGTAATATCTCCCTTTGAACGTAACTTGTGACCCTTATTGAGGCAAATTGTTTTGCATTTTGTAACCATTGACATTTCATCGTGAGAATTTTTTATTTTTCCACGTGTTAAAAAAGGTTTCAAGGCAGAACAGAAACTCCCTTGCAGAAGGTGGGCGTAACCCTCGCCTCCCCAAAGGTAATGTTCTCAGCTTGGCTTCTGGATTCTCCATGTCCGGTACATTTGCTACGTTTTGTTGTCCCACCCCCCTGAGTCTTAGGATCGAAAATATATTCATGAATCATCGGGAGACTGCAGTATTACCGAGGGAACTGCCGTTTGATCTTTTCAGTGCCGCTCTTCCTTTCTTTGCCTAAAACAATACCAGCAGGGCTCCCTCCATGCCACACTGAGACTATTCAGAATTCAACCCAGAGAAGGAAACATCAGCTAGTTTCAGGATCTTCCATTATCTCAACACTTTAGGATGAGTTTAATGCTGAGACTGGAGCTTGACTCTGGGGGGGGGGGGGCAGGGGCTATTGTATGGATGTCGAACGCAATGGTAGGACTTAGCCTTGAGCTGGGCCTTCACATGCA
>JAODJX010000136.1:9814652-9825090 GCA_026776945.1 Isichthys henryi | reverse complement strand
TCGTCATTGTGGTTAGTGTGGTATGTTCCTCGATCCTTGTTCCCCGCTCCAAATAAACCCCGTTTTGCCCCGTATTCTGCCTGCCTGCCTGTCCATTACCTGCTACCCCGCACGATCGCCGCTCGCGCCAGCCACGAAACGTGACACAGTCCTGAGTGGTTCAGGTTTGTGCTGCTAAGGGTTAAATTATGAACATCATGTCAGTAATCTTTTTGTCTCTGTACTGGCACACAGACCAGAAAACATGGTTGTTTATCTGTCCAACCTGGGAAAGTCTCTTATAGAGTAGAGCCCTCTCACAGGAAGCAGACCCACGCTGCGTGTGGTGGAGACTTACGCACAACCTAGAAATTCAGAACAAACTCAACGTCGAACTGCATTCAGCTACGGAAACTTCATTTATGAAGAGATTGTGAGACATAATCTGATAGGCAGAAAAATGAGGCCTTCTGTTTCCCCCAAAATACATCCTTATTTAAAGTTTAATACTCACTGCTACTTTGGGCACTGGTTATTTGTTATTTATTCCTGCCATCGGCATGATATTTGTAATTTGCTGATGGATCTTTATGTGATGTTTTCTCTTGCAATACGAGTTCCGATCTGCCTGAAGCTTATTACGATATGATGACACCTTCTGTACCCATAACCCATTGCGTCACCTTTTGATGTCACAGTTCTGGCTGAAAATGAGGAATATTCTCCTTTCATTTCGATCTGCTTCCCTTTCTCTGTAGGAGCAGTTCATTCAGGTAACTTGCCAGTTTTATCAGTGAAACATGTTGACACATACAGCTAATGGACATTCTTATAAATCATTGCTGCGCTCTGCCCCTCCCCGGAGCTCCAGCCAGGATGGGTATGTAGGGCATGGGGTCAAAGAAGGTTTAAAACTATTTTGCAAGAAGTTACACTCTGGCACCTGAACTTTCCAGGATTCTGTTCTTCTTCAAATCAGTTTGGTGAGGGGGAGAAGCTGCTTTGCATGGCATCTCTGCAGAGCACCAAACACAGTATTATGCTGATTGCTGAAGATGGTGAGTGGTCACACCACGTGAACTCTGCCGTCTAAAGGAACGGACAGATCAGACTTTCGCTCACACCCCACAACATTATGCATCAGGGCGACCAATGGCACTGGACCATAAAGTTTGCTGGGCCTTTTGCTAGTCACATGACCCTCTCACTGCTTGAAGCATCTGGCATCTGTTGTTATAAACAGTTTGTGCTTGAAAACTAGCTGTGGGATCCAGACCTGAGAAATTCCTACGCAACTTCTCCATTTATAATAAGATGCTTGGACTGACTTGCCTTTTCTGTTTCATTGTGTATATCAGCCAAATTGTGAGTTGTGAGTGCTTCTGTTTTACTGATTCTTTTAGATGATGATGGCTTTCCTCTGTTTTCCCATAGCCCCCCCCAACCCCTCCGATACGTTAGCGGTTTAAGTGCTGTGTTTTTCAGGTGCTAACCAAAAGCATTAACTCTCCCTTTCCAAGCTGCAGAACTCGGTGGTAGCAGGCTGATGGTTTGCAATAACAGACGTGCAGCCTGTTCTGCTGTTATATACACATCATGACAAGACGGGAAGACCATTTATTTGACTGTTCTCATACTACAAACATGTTATATCACTGAGACTTTAGGGACTCTGGGGGCCCTAGGTGAAAAATTACATGGGGCCCTCCAACTCTCCCTCTCCCAGTATGGTAAAATATATTACCTTTATTTTATGAAATATAAATTAATAATATCGACAAAGAAAATTTAACTATTCGAGGAGGTGGGACCAACCAATCGGATGTCTTGGTGCTGCATCTTCTAGTTCCTTGGACCCACATTCTTTACAATCTGATTGGTTCTCTCTCTGAATGAATCATTTTTCCTTCTGCCCTGTGTAAGTGAAACTCCCATGAGCAAATAAAGCAGATTTGTCATTGCAATGTGCCATGTAATCAGCCGCCCTTAGGGGGTGCTCTCCCTGCTCGGGGCCCCGGGCCATTGCCTGCCCTGCCTGTCCTCTTGTTGCACTTCTGCTTTAGGTGACTATTCTCTGTTCACATCCTCCAATTCCTCCATTTGTTACAAAACACTGGTTTGTAGGTTAGAAAGCTTTTAAAATTGTAACGTTAACCCTCCAGTAGCTTCCTCCTGCACAAGGGTAATAATCTGTTGTTTTTCTTTTTGTAGTTTATACAGTGAAACATTAATTACCCATAATCAGGCTAAAAACAATGATAATTGAACACCTGTTAACCATCTTATTGTTTTGTTAGTGTTTACTGCGGAACAATCTATATTTGCCCCACAGCCAGAAGCCATAATCGCCTAAGTGTTTCTCTGAAAACAAACCCATCTGAATGTGGATCCTCATTACTGTGTGTTTTATCGAAGTCTTCAAAATTTATTGGCATTGCCTACATCTGGACGGCAATCATTTCAAGCACATTCTAAGCAACTCCAGAAACCAACTGCTGTTTTCAATTATATAGCTAAAGTGTTGATATCGCGTACATTGCCGTAAGCTTCTAATTGGCATGTGTGTTTGCGAGCTCACGATCGGTGTCTGCATATCAGATCGCGATGCTGTGCACGCCTGGCCGGTCAGACAGTATTCTGGAGCGCTCGCACCTTCTTTGGTATCCTTTGCCTAGATCCTTTTTCTCAGACGAAGCCTGTCTGAGAGGAGTTTTAGTTCAACCGTCTTCTGAATTCAAAAATGTGGCGATATGAAAGTTTAACATAAACATAGAGGGGGGTGGTGCCGCCAATTGAAATACATACGTGTGACTGAATTTAAATTTCAGTGTCTAGATGGATATAAACGTCTGTGAATATTTAGGACTGAGTGCCACAGTTGAGCTTATTGTGCAAAGTCAAATTTGCAATAGCTATGTCAAGCAAAAAAAAGAATAAATAACTGCATCAGGTTGGGTGAAGAGATTCTTCATCACTTTCATGCCCTGATAATTTTGACCAATAGCTGAGCTAGAAATCGTAGCGTAAGTGGACTGGCAGAAAATCAGGTGGGCCAGTCCCATAAAAATTCACTTGGAGACAAAATCACACTACAGACTCAATTGTGTATTTATTAAATCGGCTTTTAAACAATCCATGGCATCACTAAGACCAAAGCCAAAAAAATCTATTTGCCTATCAACAGCACATTTTCTCCGCTTGACCAAACCACGCACACACATACCTGCCAGGCACCATCGTTTTTGTCGTACTGTATCGCTCCCTGCGAATGCTGAACAGGTGGGCCTAGGACCACTGGGGTGCACTGCTGTCGCCGTGGTAACTTCTGACTGTCAGCTGATCGTTTATCTACCTCTTCCATTGACAGGTTGCTTTCTAATTGCGTTACATTTTTTCCTGGCTGCGCCCTGTGATTTATGGGACTACGGAGGAACCGGTTTTCTCCTTAGAAAATGGAAACCATTAAACATGCCCCCTCAGAGGACTAGAGACGTGAGCGCTGTGGCTCTTGCTTAATATTCTCTGCTGCCAAATTCATATATTTTCTCTTTTATGTCTGTCAAATATGTGTGAATTCAACGCGAGTGAATAGAGACATTGCTCCGTTATTTATGTCCCTTGCTGCCCACCGTACCAGTGTTTCCGTTCCCATCTGGGCCTCTAATAGGCCCCTCGAATCCGCCAGTGTTTTGGGGAAAGCCTGAGCTGATGAATTGGGGGAGGCCTGGTTTGTACTGCCCCACATTATACTTAATTACAAAATTTCCTGTTGCACAGACTGCATATTGCACATATCTGCTATCTGACTGCTACCAGAAGGTTTCTTGAGAAGATTTGCATGTGAAACCTTCTTTCTAGCAGCTATCTCACATTTTTTTCTGTTTTGTGGTGCTTTAGATTGCTGGGAAAATATACTGTTGATAAGCACATGCTGCTATGGTTTAGGACCTGAAGTGTGTATGTGTGCGTTTTTTTTTTTAAAACAAGCTACTGGTGCTCTTTATCCAAAGATCCGACATAAAGACCTCTTTATGCACTGTTTATACTGCTCTTAATGGAGAACTGCATTTTCCAGCAGGCTACAACGGACACACTGTACTATACAATTCTAGTTGTTGTTCATATTTTAAAATGTGGGTGTGAATGCAGCAGTATTGTTTGAGTATAGACACGGCGGATGCAACTTTTTTGAACCTAGACCGCAGTCACCAACATGCTAGTGGTTAATGAGGTCTGGCTCTTCAGCATTACATCGCCATTGTACTTTTGAAGCAGTTAAAAAAAAAAAAAACCCATCTTGAATTAAAATGATGCTTTGATCAGATCCATTAGCATCCACGGCTGAATGGAGCTGCGGTTGAGTTGTCAGAAGATACAGAGGCCTCAAGGCAAGTCTGAACCAGTCCTGGCAAGCTGTGGCTTCTGCTGTGTGTCCTGTGTGAGATGATTACGGAATTTCCTGAATGTCATTTTTTTGGTGATTTTCTGTGCTGGACTGTCATCTCTGGCTTGCTTGTCCTCACCAGAAAAGTCCCCTCTGGGCGATTTGGTTTCCTCCCACCGTCCTGAGACGTGTAGCTCATTTGACATGGTATTTGTGTGGGCGGACGTGCATGAGAGTCCTACAGAGCACTGGTGTCCCGTCGAAGTTGGACCCCACTTACACCGCTGTGTGCTGCCTGGCTTGGGCTTCAAGTCAAAGCCCCACCGACACAGGAAGGTGATTTGTGGAAATGGAAAGTTCAGCTGAAACACCTGTTCTAGTGACAGACTTTGGGACGATCACAGAACGGCCATCAACGTATCACGGAAAGGCGTCCAGAAGTGCAATGGGCGGTAATTACAGCTAGTAAATAATTTAACTTTCACCCAATAAACCGATCAAACATGCAATCAGATCTGTAAATTTGTAAATTGGAAAAAAGTCAGGGTTTGTCATAAGATGCCAACATTGGGAAAATTTTAAATTTCGAGGAAGGTGATGGAGAAACAACATCTTAGGTATTTATTCATACTTATTTTATACGTCCATATATTGTACAGTAGCATTTTTAGTGTGTTTCATAGTTTATGCTGCTACACAAACCTACAGCACTCCCAGATTATGTGTTAATGTTCTATGTATGCATTTTAATAATATTTTTTTCCATTGATATGCAAATTTACTGCACACAATGGCTAACATGCTACTAAATCAGGTTTTTTAAGAGCTGGTGGAGGATGTTCAGGTCTATTCTATCTTATGACGTTTGTTGCCCCAATGAAAGGTTCCTCTTGGTTCTTTGCGATGAAGATGAACACCACAGGCGGAAATTATTCCTGAAGGACCATCAAACAGCTGGGTGGTTTACTTCAGCTTATGTTATACAGTTGTACCTTAAAGATGGTCCTATGGCAAGCTTGTGTTCCATGGTCACCAAGGAGATCTGTACTGTAGGGCCTTGAGAGGCTGAGGTTCAGTTTCTCCTCTTTGGGTGCCCTTCAGTGTAACATGTTGGAGGTTTAAGGCTCCCTCCAGCTGTTGGTAGAATCGTCATCCCAAGTGAAGCGGTTCTCTGCTCACACAATGTTCTGATGCTGCTCCTCAGCAAGTGTCGACAGATCCTGGTTGAAAAAAGCAAGCTAGCAAAGATATATTCAATGGCCTGAATCTCTACTGCGAAACGACCAGCTTGCTGTTTGCTCTGCATACCACATCGGGCCCTTCCAGGTTCCACTAGACAGTCTGTGCTCTTATGAAGTGTTAATCATATCACATGGCATCATTTGAACATATCAAAACAATAGAAGCTGCCAGTTTAGTGGCCAGAGTTCTGTAGTGATTTCCAAAGGTCAGATGGCATGTGCTTCTTAGCCCATAGCTGCCCCGTGTCACTGCTGTGATGGCCTGACATTTACTGCCCATAACACTAGCAATGAAGTTAGGGGATTGATAGAACATTCTCATGGCTGACATCATGCACTGATGGAGAGATCTGGCTGTTTTCCATTAGTGGAATGTAATGTATGTTTTCCAAGTGACAGTAAGGGCAGATGACTGGTGGTACAGAATTACTAACCAGCTTCAGACATCTGGATTGTTGAGTCACGCTTTTAGGTTGTTACCTTGTTGCATGTCAGCAGCGTCCAACTCAAACCTCTGTGACCCACTGGCTCTACTGGTTCCAGCTCCAATCAGGTTTTTAACCAGTCAAGCTTCCAACAAAAGGCCCCTATTGAGGATTCCATGTACATTTGCTGTGTTGAATCAAGCGATATGAATGTGAATCATAAATTGACTAAAAAAACTTTTCACCCTTGAAAATTCACTTGAAAGAACAATAATCAATGTTTCATATTTTGATCAATTAATAATTACTTGAATTCTTTCATTCTTACGCCTCACGCAATTAAGTTGCTTTAAATAATTGATTAATCAATACTCGCTCAACAATAATTTATTCTAGTTTTCTGAAGAAATCAGAAAAGAAGGACATTGTTTTGTGCAAAGTGGTCCTGTGCTTATTTCTAATAACAAACTAACCAATTATGTTCACCACAGAAAGGACAGGAAGGTCAATCAAAGCCAAAACTTTATAGTTAATTAATTAAGATCCAAGCATGTTCTGTTGAGTATGATGTTTGGGGTTTGACCCTCTTTGACCCTATATGTTTATATTAATAAATTTGTCTAGTCAATGGCTTATAATACACTGTGTTAAATATTCTGTATGTGTTTTGAATTAAAAGTGGGGAACATTGTTTTGATACTGCTAAACAAAGAAATACTTATTGGCTCATAATCACAATAGATTAGCTGGTACTGGTTGTTACTTTCCCAGTATGTCACTGAACTGGGTCAATGAAAGTCTGGAGAATTCTCTAGAGGAACTGGCAGGTTTTTTTTGTTGTTGTCAATTCCACCCTTGTATGAAAGCAGCTTTTGGAATGGGACGGCTCCTGTGTGACTGTGGTGATGGAGAACCGGTCTTGGGACAGCCCATCACCAGCGCCCCATCCTCCCCCTCGATCTGGAGCCTTCATCTCTTGTCCCGCTCTGCCTACCTGACAGCCAATCTGTGAGAGCCAGAATACACATTTGCAGAAAGGTAATTTATTTCCCATGCAAACTTCCCCACAGAGACCAATATTTCCTCTTTCTACAGGTCTTACTCAAACTGACTGTTGTACTAATTTGCATACAGATGTGGTTTCCGTCGCTTTCTTCTGCACTGTCTAACTACATATAGCCAGTCACTGTGTCCTTAGGCAATGTCACATTTCCCTAAATCTCCTGTATTCTGTTCCAGTACCTAAATAATAAAACTGTCCCAGGTACCAGATACCTGCAGCGTCCCCCCATCCTTTTGGACTGATTCACAGCTTTCCCAGCTTGTCTCTGGCTGGATCTCTGTTGGACTTCAAACGACTAATTGGGGATGTTTTATGAGAGTAAAAAGACCTACTGAATCAAATTATGCTAATTGGAAAATGCGCCTCCCCCTTCACACACTCGGGCTTTGTGATGAAAGCAAACGGGGGCATAATGCAGCAAATTATTCCCTTAATGTTCTGTCGTCTCTCACTCGGCGGCGGATGAACGCCCGAACAGCCCTTTTCAACGGGCATTCGCCTCGGGTGCCCTCGGTTCAACTGGAAATAATGGGGATGATCCTCTCTCAGGCTCTTGTGCGGAATTAACTGGCTCTCACGCCTGTCTGCCGTCGTTGCCACATTGTGGGAAGGGAATCGGCCCAGAGTCTATCCCCACCTCAGGCTTAATTTGCACACTTCCCTCCCTGTTATTGAAATCTCCAGAATGAATGATGTTTATGATACTGTTAACTGGCATGTATACCCAGAAGCTCTGCTCACTCATACATACATACAAACACACCAAGTACACCATTTCGGTGAGCTATATAACATAAATATGTGTGATACTGCCCATTTGGGCATCCCTTACGATGGGCTGGCCACCTGAACGGGAAAAATTGCTGGGGTCACCCAACAAGGCCAGGCTTCACTCCGGTGTCGATGCACTGTCCCATGTCACCGTGCGCCCCAGGCAGCCCCGAGGGCACATCTCTATCTTCAGCTGCCAGCACCATTTGCCCAGTCACCCCAGCCCCGGAAAATCCCAGAATCGCTTCCTGATGCCTCTACAACGAGGTAGTTGTGTGCACTGGACGCCAGGTACCTGCTGGGCCAATCAAAGCTCAGCAGATTCTCATTAAAAAGAACCTGTAGGCACGGTAATAACTGGCGACTGAAATGCAAACAGAGCATGTGCCAATTTTCTGTGCGTGCTGTGACTGCATGGCGTGCCAGGACCCTCCCTTCCTGCTCAATTAGCCCCACATTCGGGGACGTGCGACTGCAGCAGCGTGTCCACAATGATGAGATGGTGAACCTGCAGAATGAGTTGGATAATGTTGGAAGGCTTGACAAAATCATCGGAAGTGACTGATCTGTTTGATAATACTTATGGCTGTTGTCCTCCTGAAAAAGCCCCAGTTTCATGCGCAAGTTACATTCATGCATCGGTAAAATATTTTAGACAACTGTCTCTCTGGAAAACTCTGGGCATCT
The DNA here is from genome assembly GCA_026776945.1 of Isichthys henryi. Classification (NCBI taxonomy): domain Eukaryota; kingdom Metazoa; phylum Chordata; class Actinopteri; order Osteoglossiformes; family Mormyridae; genus Isichthys; species Isichthys henryi. The sequence continues at coordinate 9,816,540 of JAODJX010000136.1, read as the reverse complement.
ACGAATTATTTAGATAAATCAAAGGGAGCAATTGTGCAAATGATATTATAAGAAGGGGCATAGGAACCAGTAGTGATGTGGATGACATGTACCCTCCCAATATTTCATTTGGCTTCATTTATCCGCCCCCCCCCAAAAAAAAATAGACCTTTACATTGAAATTATGAAGCTGTGTTTCCCCCAATATCAAACTCTTCCCTCCCATTGGTTAAGTTGCCCGCCATTTAGACACACAACATAACAAGCCTATACAAAATGGATGCCGAATATATTCAATATTTTTAAAAACATTACAGTGGATTAATACACAACCAAAGGTTTTATATGTATATATTTATGATTCCATGTGTTGACTTCTACTTAAGAATCTGAGAAGCTTTTGGGATGCTGAGGACACGATCCAGGATCCCTCGGTCTCGTTGTTGGATTTCCTCATGTAAAACTCAAGCATCTTCCCATGAAGTATTCCAGTCTGCATGAAATGAAGCCCTTTCTCACCAGTCTTTTGTAGGAATGTGCTGTTTATTAATGTGGTCTCTGGAAACACTCTCTGTATTTGCAGTGGTCGCTACTTTTTCTACAAGACACAGCTGAACATACTCAGCCCCCACCCTGGCATAGCCTTCCGGAACCTTCCCACAGCAATCTGACACATGGGTATATGCAGCCACTACAGAATCAAAGTGGAGGAAGTAAAATGGGTGGAGATGTAAAGATTGGGGGATTTTGGTAGGTGGTGTGCCCAGAGGCAGCCACAAGGAGCACACACCATGCTGAAGTCGTGCCAACATCCCTCACCTCTGGAGACAGTCATGGGTCATGGAGCCCGCATGGTGCTGACACAGTCCAAGGACAGCCAGCGCATCTGACAACCTAAAAGACAGTCCCTGTGATTAATTGTTTACTGCTGCACAGTGCAGTACTAAAATTATGTCTAATTGCATAGTATTATTACATAGCCATGACCCAGCAACTGTCACCCACTCCCTGGTCAAAGTCGGCTTCAGTGAAAATATGTTTGCGACCCCGAGAAAACAATCCAAGTCACGTGAAGAAGGGAAAAGATGAAAACAATCGCATTTTTGCATAACTGCTGAAAGACAAGCACAAAATATTGTGGTCATGATCTGTCTTTCATGAAACGACTCTCCTACTAAATTGCTGAAAATGGTTTCCTAGTTGCAGGGGTTATTACTTAAAATATGTGAATCTGAGATGCATTCTGCTGCCGAGATTGATTCGGTTCAAGGCAGACTGGGAATGAAGAAGAAACAAATGAGGGTGATCATACTGCAGAGACGAAAACGTCCCAGCATGTCTTACGGCAGAGTGGGACCTGCTCTTCTCCTGAGTCATTCAGACCGGATTGCCTGTGTTTTTAATGGCTGATGGGAGTGGCGAGCTGTAGTTAAGCATCGCCTTGTTATTTCGGTGGTTGTTTGTTATGATTCCTCGTCCTTCAAACTCCATGTCACTCAACAATAGGAGGGTGGAACCCAGGAAGGAGTGACTTTAGGGAGGAAGTGACCGGACACATCAGAAGAACAGGAAGTCATTTAGCTACCTAGCCCTCTGCAGATTTATTTAAACAAGGCGATTTTAAAAGCATTTTAATAAAGTCTGTCAGATTCAAGGACATTGAGGTTATGAAGTGGTCCTCCTTATTCCCCTCACCCTGGCATGGAGCTGAAGGTGATGCCATGGTGTCGTGGGTCTGGGGGGGTACTGGTAGCAAGGGAGGGGTTCATTTTCACAATTCAGCCTTATCAAAGTCTTTTTTTCTTTGTTCAGTGGCCAACTGGCCGCCGGCGGGGTGGGGGGGGGGGGCGGGGCGGGGGGGGGGCGGGGAGGGGACCGTGGTGGGGGGGGGCGGGTTTTTTAGAGTGGA
>JAODJX010000136.1:9786271-9797744 GCA_026776945.1 Isichthys henryi | reverse complement strand
CATGCCACAGCCGACGCCCCCAGCGGGGCCCGGCCCCTCGGGAAACCACCCCCCTCACACTTAAAAAAAAAAACACCCCACGCCACCTTGCCCCCCCCCCCCCCCCCCGCGGCTCTCGTCTCGAAAACGCGGCGCCTGTGAACACTCCCCGCGAATCGGAACACCGTGGCTCCAAGCACCGCTGTAGTGTTTCAGTAAAGAGATTAATCACGAGGGGGGTGAGCGAGGGGGGGGACAGGGCATGTGACCTCTAAGATCTACAAACAAAATTTTTTTTCTTTTTTAAAAAGAAATAATAAAACATCACTGTCATAAATCACAAACGGTGTAATTGATTGTGGAAGGAAATCACTAGTCTGGTCACGATGCCACAAAAGAAATTATGCATGGTGAAATGACTGCCTTTTATCTGATGCCGGTGAGACAGACATGGGGCTGCAGTACAGGCAGAATGGAACAGATACGACCTGCATAGGCAGAATTCAAAATTCACAGCACAACCAGGACAAAACATACACACAAAATAATGAGAAGTGAGAAGGCACCGTTTACTAAACAACCACACACACCTGCTCTCAGTTGCAGAGACAGTGGATAATATCTCAAGCAATTCGTGCCTGCATACAGTGACTCTCACTGCCCCACTGCAGGTTAAATACAGTGATATATTTGTCTCCATTCTGCCTCTGGATCTGATTAAGTGAGCCCACTACCCTCGAAACACATACTTAAGTGTGAGGGAGGTGAAATGTAACCAATATATGCAGCTGCTGGTTTATGGTTGGAGTGGTTTTCGATCCAGGGGCATTAGTGGTTAAGTCCCCGGTGACTGCTGGTTCGAGCAACAGGAGAATGGCAGTGGCCTTCAAGCAAAGCTTTAAAGTAGGTGCTTCTGTAGGAATGAGTGACTATCCAAATGGATAAGCCGGTTTGGATTAATAGCTCTGTAAAAGCAGGAAGAAATAGAACATATTTCAAACATTATAATTCAGCCCCCATTTCGGGTTCCGAACCTGAACGCTGCTCGTTCACACCTTGACGTTCTCCTGTATCTCTGCCCCACCCCAAGAGACAAGGTGTTGAGATGCTGCAATAGAGGACGACCCCCCCCCCCCCTTACCGTTTTTCATCAGCGAAGACAAACTTCCTAAGTTTGAGGTCCCCGAGGACGATCCCGGCCCGGTGGCAGTGAGCTACAGCACAGGCAGCCTGGTAGAAGAGTCGTGAGGCTTGTTGCTCGCCCAGGCGACGGCAGCCCTTCACGAACATGTGCAGGTCACCATAGTCCCGCTCCAGGAAGATGTACGCACACCGCTCCCCCAGGATGATGTCCTGCATGCGGGAGATGTTCCTGTGGGCCGGCAGGACGCTGTACGCCCGAATCTTCTCCTGGTACTGAGCCATGCTGAACACCTGAGAGAGGAAACCGTGACTTGATTGAAATCGTTCTTGCCTTAGATGAACAAATACTATATTGTTCACCTAAAGGCAGCTGGGATGAGAAACAAAAAAACATTCTACAAAGGACAGGTAACGGATTCCTGCCTTAAGCTACTCTCTCTAAGTACAATACAATTTGCTTCAACAACAGCTTCACAGTAAGAGTAATTTCGTTCTGCTTGTTTCCGAATAGTTATAAAACAAGATAATTATCAGATTGCAAGATGACCATATGTATCACTGTGCATGATTTGGTTGCTCTTGAACGTGTGCACTGTTCCGTGTAACACGCTGCCAGATATTTTTTGGGGGGCTACTTAGAGACAATGACGGCATGCTCACAGACATTCATTGACTACTATCCCTGTACAGGCAGTCCGAAGGTAATCGGAGACAGATTCAAACTGCACACATGCCTTGTGTGTGAGTGTCTGGCCGACTTTGCATATAGTATGTGGCTGCTTGCAGATGTGACGCTCATGCAAATCGCACGGATCATTTAAGGTTGCGTATTTCAGCCGGACTCCGGCGTCCGGGCGGTTTGTAGCCAGTTATCATTATTTCAATGAGCGACGCGCTGACAAAAAGTCCGTGCTGAAAGGAAAGCGGGCGATCAATTCTCCTAATTTCTAAAATAAATATATTTAAGCCAAAGGCTCGTCCTCTACTTGAAATTATGAACATTTTCCCACTATTAAATCGGACACTTTTAAAACTGCAAGCTTTTCCCCCGAAATCAGACAGGCGAATAGCATCGGCTTTAAATGTCAATGTTATGAAAAACCCAAATTCATGCAATCGAGGACTTAATGAGTCCCCCCCAGTCAACGTTATGAGTCTGTACATGGGATCACAGCCCGGCTCGGCTTTACCTTGCACACGTACTCCTCTCCCGTGTGGATGTTGAAGGCGCTGTGGACTCCGTCCCGGTCTGCGATCGGGATCAGCAGAAACTGGCAGATTCGGGACGGACCCTGGTGGGTCGGGGTACCGCTGAAGGGAGCCGCCCAAACCGGCGAACCGGGCGAGCTGGCGAGGTAGCCCACATCGCCGGAGGACTCGCTCAGCCTCGGGCATTTAGGCACCGGCTCGTCGGCGTCGATCCTCTTGTGTCTCCCATTGCGAATAATTTGCGTCGAGCTGGTCCACTGCACGTTCATATTACTCTGGACGCAAATCCCGAGCAATAATCTATCAATTAATGTGCATGCAACTGCTGGGGATAAACGTCTCGCCTAATTCCCCTGGAAAGCATGCATGGTCAAGTAGACGCTTATCGCGATCGAAGTCGACCAACCAACCTTTCTGTGCCCGATAACAGTTTAAAATATATATATGCACGTATGAATGCTCCTGGTTACGAAAAGGAAAAGAAGCAATTCGTAATACTGTCGCTGTTGAATGTATCCGCCTCTGATCAAGTTGTTCAAAGAAAATACGCAGAATCCCGGGCAAGTTAAAATGGTCCCGCTTCTCTCCGAGTGGGAAACCGGGGAGGTGAGAAGAGATCGGCTGGCGTGCGGCTTTCCCGAGAGCCCGAATGACCTCGTCGCTTGACTAGTTGACTAAAACTATGATGATGCTATTTCCAAAGCCCGGGTCTGTAACGCGGCGCAGTTGGAGCTCCGCCCGGTTCAGCCTCCCAGATGACACGCAGTATGAAAGCAGCCCCAGCGGTTGTGCAACCCGCAAACATCCCCTTAAAGCATCGGTTCGTCTCATACTGCAGCTACGGCCCATGTGCACAATCATCTTATCTATATATATATAAAGTTATGAGTGCAACATGCGGGTAAATCCGGATCAGAAGGCAGTGACATTTAGGCAGCACCGCGGACCTGTTATTTGTGACCGCCTGCCAAACACAGTGGAGAAACGGAACTCCTCATTTCTCGGATTACATTTTTCCGTCCTTATTCATAAATGGTGTCATTTTGCCAGCGTGGTGATTAATGTTGTTCTATTTCTGAACACCTCCCAGGACTAAATTTACAAGGACATAACAATGTGTTCCGGTTATGCACTAAACGTGCAAGCAGCGTTTGTGTGTGTGTGTGTGTGTGTATATATATATATATATATTAAACGATCAATTCCTGCCACACCGAGCGAAATAAAATCTCTTTCAAGGCTAGATCAGGTCTAGTGTTTCTGTCACGCCCCCCCCCCCCCCCAATTTCTCAATACTTAACCTTACGATACGTCGTATTTTGTTCATTCCCGCTTAGAATCAAATGTATAATCTTTGACGTACCCTAAACATGATCTATAGCTTAGTTTTGGAACATCTAATTATAGGTAATTAAGTAGGCCTATGCAAATAAGATGATCGTACTGGCTTTCCACACGCCTGAGCTTTAAGGGGGGGGGGTTGCATATTATCCTGGATTTGAGTGTGTTCTGCAAGCAGCTCATGTCAACATGAACATGTTGTACGCAGGAACATGACAAACTGATCCGAAAACGCCTCCAATCCCTCAAGCAGACGACAGGCACCGTCGTGAGAAACGGTCGTTATTCCGCTCGTAATCCGGCCTTCAGCATGGGAGTGAATAGAAGGCACAGGAGATGTCGCTGCAAAGCTTCTCCAGGAAGGGGCTCTATCCCCCGGCTAGATTCCAGCGCTCATTCCACAGATTGAAAAGATGATTGTTGGAGGCGGTGTTTAATGCTAAAATCATGGGACAGATAAAACAGTGCATGATGTGTGTCTGTAAACACGGGGAAATATTACTTCACAGCTCTGAAGAAGCTCCTCCTGTTGAGACTTTTGCTTCTCCGAGACGCATGACAACTTTTAGGGTCAACAGATAGTAGTTCGGAATGATGGAGACACCAACATTCATGTTCAGCACCGGAAAACCATAATGAAATAATGAGAGACTGCATTACCTCACAATCACTAGAATATGGAAATTTAGATGATGATACCTATATGCTTTTAACACTACAGGATTGTAAATCATATGTTGGAATAACGTCAGACCACCCAACCTCGTATGTTTGCAGGCACCCATTGAAAATACCACCTCAGAGTACCACCTGGTATTTCTTGCTGTTAGATTGTTCCGGCACATTCCGAAATACGAGCTATGCTTCAATTAGCAGGAATGACATCGAGAGAAAGTGGGGAGCTATTTTCGGAATGCAAACTAAACTCAAGGATGTAATTAAAAGTAAACAAGTGTTCACGCACTCCCATGAACAACTAGCCTGTCTCTGTGTAATGGAGGGGGGGGGCTTGTCATTGTGCTACACACCCGATTCTGGCAGATTTAACGTACATGGGGTTACAGGCGCCCATGACGCGTGACTGAAAGGCAGGAAGGGGATGTATGGGAAATGAGAATGACATTGGATTTGGAACGGCGCACCTTTTGGATATGGAGTGTGTCTGGTGACCAACAGCAGGAAGGAGATCCTTTCAACCCCGCAAGCCGTGTAATTTCAGAAAGGATAAACCGCCGTGATGCGGCCTTCCCAGAAAATGTAAACATCCATCTGGCGGTCAGGAACCAAGCGCGTTTAGCACTTAAATAAATAGACAAATAATGGCAGTATAAAAGAAGACCAACTCCCCCCTCAATTAGGGGCTATTTTAAGAGGCTGAGGATTCCACGTGCCTTTGTCTTCCCCCTACGTTGACTCATCTGCCGCGATGGGTGGCTGTCACGATGAGGGAAAAAAAAAAGGCATAGAACGGGTTTGTCCATTTCGAGGAGAGAAGAAGAGAGTGAATAGAAAGAGGTCTCTTAATCGTCCGTTGCCATGGGAAATCGTGACTCCCCGTTCGTTTGGGCCACTCGCGTATCGGGGCTGTGGAGAGGAGCTCGCGTATCTATTTTGCCATGCCGTGAATCTGGCCTCATTGGGAACCTTCTAAACGTGGCGATGCAACACCGAGTGCCACCCCCCCCCCCCCAATGTTCCTGAAGGGATTTGTTGTGAATGAGTCAGTTACTGAGAACCAGTAAACAGAATGGATAGACCGCCTCTTTAACATGAACCGTTCGATCGGCTTTGGCAGTGCGCCAAAACAAGGGGTGATTATTCTTTGCTTATTACATTTTGTCCTCCCTCTCAGTCAACCAGCTCACTTTGCGTCCTGCAATTGATCCACTACAGGGTCACTATAATTTCCGCCTGCTTTACCACAGAGGCATGAGTTTTAAAGTAGAATTTGAAAAGAGGGAAGTTAAGAGTAGCGATAGACATTTACGGATATTTACTTTGGACCCTTCATGGGGAGGAAAACAGGGAAGGAAACTGAACAGGATTACAAATAAAACACAGTCTATAAGCAACCTGAGTTTTTATTTTTTTATTATAATAAAAGATAGAATTCATACAAAAAAGTCACCACTGTACAGCGGGACACCGCAAAGGCATTTTATGTCCTTGCACCTTGTTTCTTCTGGATCATTCTCCTCAGGGTGACATCTGGCACCAGGTCTGTCTGCTTCACGTCTGTGTTGTCGCAGCCAACATAGGGACAGCTGCCGGAGGGGGGCCAGAGGCAAAAGGTCACTAGTAGCCCGCACGCCACACTGAAATCCTTTACGCCACGACAGATGCCATTTCACCCTTGAGGTGGAACGGTCTACATCCATCTCAGAGAAATGGGTCTCTTACGGACGGCTTGGAAATGCTTGGCACGCACCTCTGAGGCTGATCTTGAGCAACGCAAAACAAAAAAGTCTCATAATCGACCTGTCATCTGCCATTTCGCAACAGCAACAATGGAAAAGACAGACATCCGACACCCAGCGAGTAAACAATGAGTGCATGTTTGTGACTTTTCACTTCCGGGTCTTTCCGTTAATTTCACTTGTTTTCCCCTTCGGCACGTAAATAAGGTCAGGTATTTTGGATACACAGAGGCTGTCTGTCAATGCCGTCGCTTAAGTGGAAAGAGGAAGCCGGCACGGTTGAATTGCTACATGTATGACGCCACACATCTCCAAAGGGATTCGATAATACTGTATGTAAGCAGGGGCAACCCGCTGTGTGTGTAATTTGCGCGTTTCCCGTGCAGATACGTGGTTTTCCTGGGTACTCCGGCTCTTCCCACAAACATGCAGTGTTTTCTGGTATCTGACTGTGTGTGACCCTACACTGCATGAGCAGCTTGTCACATTTCCAGTTAGCTAGTTTGCTGTAGACACACCCACTCGCTCTGCTTTCCCATCAACACGCTGCCACGATTGGCCGGTCCTCACCAGGTACACCGACTCCCGTCTCGGGTGATACGCAGGTCGGCTGGACCTGGTGGCGACATTCAAGCGACCCGTGAAAAGGATGCGGGTCAAACACAGTGCTCTCCGGGGTAACAGCATCTGGTCACCGGCGGCAACGCCGACAAGCAGGGCGGACAGAATGACAGAGATGGGTACTCTATTCATAGTCATATTCCCCGCGTAGGTAGATGCAAACAAGCCATCCTCCCACACACCTGCCTCCTCTGGTTTTCTCCAACCTCACTTTCTCCTTCGGAGGTCAACCAACATCGCTCTCGCTCCAAAAAGGCAGAGAACATCCCAAAATCACTGCAACGGCTTCCCCACCCGCCCAAACGCCATCCTTGATGACGATTGGGAGCGCTTCTCCTCGAGAGATTAAACACAAAGCTTCAAACCCGTTGTGGTTACCACAAGGGCTTCTTCCCCCTCCCCCCTTTCCTTTTCATGAAACAGAACAGCGACCAGGATCTTTAAAGAGCCACGTGTTTGCCAGAAGGACGCCCTCTTCCAGGTACCACATTTCACAGGAATCAGTCGAATGAATTCCAGCACTCAGAAAACACAGCATGTTTTCAAGAATAACAGTGGTGTGTACATACTGCCCTCATGGAGGACGCTGACGTCATCCTACCCCTAAGAACTGTTTACAACAAAAACCCGGAACAAGTTCTTTAAAAAAAAAAACCAAAAAAAGTTTGTCTTTTACAGAAGCCTTTTTTTTTAAATCCAGTCTCAAAGTACAGAAGGTTCAATGACCTCTGTGGCATACAGTTCATGCCGGGTTGGGTTGAAATTACCGCACTTGACTTAAATACACCTGTAATCCTGTGTGCAATTGTGTTGGGCATTACGAGTTCGCTCCTTACATGGCTTTAAAGGAGATTATGCATCAATAAAGTAAATTTTCATAAACGAGGGGAATACAGCTAGTATTCGGGGGCAAAAACTGTAAAGTAAAAAAAAAAAAAAAAACTTGAAGCTGACAGATCAATACACTGAATAGTCAGTAGTGTTTCTGATAAGAGAATCGGAGTTGTAAGTGCAGTTGTAGTTGTAATTGTAATTGTACTTTCTGAGCTGTGCTATGTGGGAGGCCGCGATTAATAGCGAGAAGCACGAACGGCGTGAGGGGGCTGGCGTTCGCGTGCGACGTGTCCCGCTGGGTCCATACTCGCGCCTTGTCGGCACACCGGGTGGTCACATTGGCACCTAAGCCGAGAGTGGGGGGGGGGGCCCTCAGAGCGAGCTGGGCGCATCGTGACGCCGACATGCCTCCGGGGGCGCAGCCGAGGTGAAATATAGGGTCCCGAGTTTATTAATAACTGCTGAGCGAAGGAGGTGCAGCTCAGCCTCGTGTTCGGAGCCACGTGGACACGGAAGGAGGTGCTGTGTGCACTGAGGGGCAGGCTGGGAGGTAGCGGTTTATCTCCCAGCTGCGTTAATCCGCTTAATTGCCCCTCCATAAAATGAAATGATCCAGCTCCGTGCCCCAGGACATCAGGAGAGTGGCGGAGGCTCTCCGATTCTGGCAAAGACCGGGCAACTTACCGGAACTTCTTCTTCTGCTTCTCCCTGCGCTGGATGGCAGCGACCGCTGCCTCCTGCTCATACTGGTGATTGCATTTGATGTTCTTCACTGGGTTGACCATTTCCAGCTGTGTTGGATTCGGGGGGGGGGGGGGGCCCCAATCAATTAATTTGCGAGGGTGCGGTGGTGTGCCAAACAGGGCCCCTGCACCTGCACACTGGGTGGGGGGGACTTACCTGTGTGATGGGACAGGAGAAGTTAATCTGGCTCTGCATGACCGCGATGTCATCATCAAGATCTTCCTCTGTACCCTGGCTGGCCGAGGGATTGGCTGCACACACAGGGAAGGGGCGGGAGCATCAGAGCAACCTGTGCTATTATCCGTCAGGATTATATACACAGTCTGCTTGTATGTCTCTGGACATGATGATCCTCGAGCAAAACTGGCTAGAACTGTAACAAACACAGACTGTTCTTAGGGCCTCAGTGACTCATTATAGTCGGATATACAAAAAAAAGTCATATGCAGAAGCTCCATTCGTCTGCATTGTTCCCACCTCACATACGAGAGCAGTGATGCAAACCAGATGCCTGCTGATTCTTTTCCTTTTACAGTGCAGAGTCGTAAAAGGCAAGCGATCCCCTTCTGTGTTCAGGAGCTGTGCTGTCAGGAAGTGGGGCGGGGGGCAAAAGGCATACGGTGACCGGAGCGTGTCCGGGTCAGGGGTGCGATCTAGAGACTGCGTCAAAGAGAAAGACCACCGACAGACCGGATGGGGTCGGATCTGCAGTGACTCAAGGCTACCCCCCTCCTTCCCCCCCCCCGCCCCACGGTGTATAAAAGACTCCTTTTGCTATGAGAGCGAAGGATCCCGTGCTTCTTAAGGAGAATGGCAGGAGTCAGCGTAGTTCACCAGGAGAGAAAGCGTACTTAAAGGGCTGCCCGTGGGCGGAGAGTCGGGGGTCTTTGCAGCATGAGAGATCTGCGGTTCCCTGGGTCCAGTCTGCAGGAGTCCTCACCTGATGTTTGTAGTCATACTAACTCAGCCCCTATAGGGTTCACCACACGTCCCTCTCTGGCCGGTTTTTCCCCACAGCGACCGAGGCAGCCGCCCAGAAGAGGCACCGTCCCAAGCTCAGAACGGACTCCTTATCGGCACTTCTGGACCACTCCTTATTTCCGCATGGTGCTGATAACCTGCACGCCCCGTGTCCCTCCACCCTGGATGCTGGAGTTTTTCCCCCCACATGTCGAGGCAGGAAAGCCCAGCCATTAAAGATGCTGGGAGTTTCCCTCTATTACATTTTCAATTTTCCCAAAATGAATAGACGGCTTAATGGGTTAGGATCAAACGCAGCAACAACACACAATCCAGACCTTTCTGCATCACATGGTGAGTCTAGATGAAACCGGAGAATTCGGCATACGATGCTTTTTCAGTCTCACGCGTGTCGAAATTCCTCATATCACATGAAACCTCGTATAAATCTCAGCGGGAAAGTGAGGGGGGAAAATTCCACATCCACCTCATACCGCAGGACAGGTATTGGAAATACCAGATAGATTACATTACTTATTTACATTTTTATTTTACTTAGCAGACGGCTTTAACCAAAATGGTGCACATTTCTGGAAAAACAGGGTCACCCAGTCCATGGAGAAATTGGGGTTAAGGGCCTTGCTCAAGGGCCCAATGGTGAAATCACAGTACCAACCATGGGACTTGAACCAGCGACCTTCCGGTCACAGGCACACACAACCCACTGAGCCACATATCGTGCCCATTTGCTTTCAGCGAGTGAGAGATTGGCGCGGAGGGGCGGAGCTTGACACCCATGATGCGATGCTTGCGCTAATTACAATGCAAATGAGGGGGAACTTCTCAAACGACTCAAGGAGGAGTAAAGGACCTGAACGTGCACAGATGACCGATGTCAACGAGGCTGCCGGTCCGAGAAGACAGGCAGGCAATGGTGCTCAGCCGGAACAGGGACCGGCTGGCGCTTTCAGGCAGGATTACTCATCGGAGATGACAAAAAAAAATAATGCATGAATGAAGCACAGCTTGTTTCGACCTGGAAGAAAAGGAAAGTAGGCGTGTGCTTGTTGACTCATCTGCTGTGTGGTCTTGCGCTTTAAAAAAAAAAAAAAAAGTAAAAAAATTCTGCCACAGATTTGCAGAGTCTGAAAACAGAACATTTCGTAACAGGGCCTGTTTTTTTTTTTTTTACATGGTGGTGGTGGGGGTTTCAGTGTTCAGACGGACCCAGAAATGCAGCTGAACATCAAATGCATACTTTCATCCTCCTGCATGGGAAAGCATGCATTGCGACCGTTTGTTTGGCACACACGACACTGCGGCACCTCCGTCACCCCTAAGGCAGGTGGAACTCATACTATCCTGCAGGAAACTCAGAACGACCCCCCAACTCGACACTTTCTCCTGCGGGGGGTCATGGCAGCAGACAGCTGTGCAGCAAAGCGCAACCGCATTGCACAAGCAAACACTGTCGCCAGGACGCTCCTCTTTCTTGTTCCCCGAAAGCAACATCCTACAGTTTCCCGTTAGCGGCCTCACGGCGCCAATCTGTTGCTAAGCGCTGCCTGACGCCGGCATTCGCGTCGCTAGGTGGCCCCACCCGCTCCACCACCTGCTGCTCGCACTAACCTTCATGCCTGCTGATCTCCATCTCTACCCTGCCTGCCACCACTGGGTCCTTTTATCTTTTATTTATCTACTCTCTGTTTGCTTGGGAGGGTCTGCCTCATCTCCAAGGACCTTTGGAGATGCGAGAACCTGAGTGGGGATCTCGCAGGGAACATCCGACGTCATGCCGCAGGTCGCCACGCATGCAGTCCCGTGTAGAAAGACGAAAGCATGCATGAGACGGCCAGTCGCATTTCTGGGAGGCTGATCACCGTTCCCCCGCCCACGCGTCATTCCAAAAGGCAATTATGACACTGGCTGAGAGACGTACCGTGTACATCAGGAACAAATAAAAATTTTATTTGTATTTCACCACTTTAGGTGAAGTTTCTAAGTATAAAACAACCTTGTAAAGATACACCCCCATGGGTAAACAATTAAAGCAGCTGGTGGGGGGGGGGGGGGCAAAGAAAAGCACAGATAACTAAACACGCAGGATAATAAATCAACAGACCCAAAATCAGTCTGTTCCATCAGTGAGAGTCCATCCATCCATCCATCCATCATCTGCCGCTTGGTCCGGGATCGGGTCGCGGGGGCAGTAGCCTCAGCAGGGA
>JAODJX010000136.1:9768408-9781415 GCA_026776945.1 Isichthys henryi | reverse complement strand
CCGAGTAGCTCAGGGGGGAGAGACAGAGGAGAAGAGAGAGGGAGAAAGCGGGGGGGGGAAAGGGGGGGGGCAGCCGTTTCCATGGACATTCACATGAACGACCCAGAGGCTTCTAGCCACACTAACCAACACAGCAATGTTATTCTGCATTGTAAAAGGAACCATATAACAATCTGTACTCCAGCATGGCCGGGGGGGGCTTCGCTTTCTCTGGGCATTTTTGGTCTAATGCAAACCTGCAGTGGTCCTGTTGTATCGCTACACTATGACATCTACAACTTATGAAGGGATTTTCATGGAAAATGGACAATACAAACACCAATGCTCTGCATTTTAAAAACCAAAAACCTTAACCAGTCAGCTAAAGGTGACCTGTGTTCAAATGTGCTGATTTTCAACCAGGAGGAAATTAAAGGGCAATCTATCAGGATCAGAGAGCCATTTCACCTGAGGGCGAAGCCATCGAAATGCCTGAATTGGGTAGTCAGAAATCAAAGAACAGAGGTCAAGCACCAGTGCAGACCGGTCTCATGCGGTCGCCTGTGGAGTGGCTCGCAAACCGGAGCGGCTCGCAAACCGGAGCAGCTCGTCCGTCTCCGGCAGCCCCCTAGTGGCAATATGGTGCATTGCAACTAGAGATAAAAAGGTGCCTCGCTATGACGTAATCCCTAATCAGGTTTCATGTGACATTTTTGCTAATGCGCAAGTCACTCACCTCCTTCGCACTTCGGAGCAGGAGCATTGCATGTCACATTAGGATGTGTTAAATCCTGCAGAGAGACAATATCTCTCTGAATTTCCCAAGTTCCCTCCCTCAACCCTGTCTCATGGCACTTTCACGTCTTTTTGTGGGAACTTGAGTAAGGCAGTCGTAAGATAGGAGAAAATAAAACACTTTATATGTGCATGTAATAAATAAACTGATTCTGTTCTGTGCTCTGGGAGCAGGCAGACACTAAATGGAGCCAAAATAAAAAACAGTGGTCAACCACCGCTGCGATGGCGGTAACAGGCAGTCCGCCTGCAGAGCAAAATGCGTGATAGATAGGAGCAGTGATCTAGGATCTCATCTGGGCGGCTGGCAGGGGGCCGGTCAGCCCCCAAACAGCCACAGCGGTCACACCCTTCCTGTCTGGGAGGTCGTTCCAGATCGGACTGGTACATAACCGGTCTCAGAATTTTCAAAGGACCACCCGTATTATTTACGGAGAAAACAGACCCCTGTATGATGCAATAAGACGACACACATATGCGCGCGCACACACACACACACACATACACAGCTTAAATGCTGTTTTTTTTTATCCCTTCCTTTTCAGGGCTGTCAAAGTACGAGGTTTCATAGAGCTTGCCCAATTTAACAGCACATATGGTTTTTCACTGATCTTCACACGTCCCACAGAAGGCGCAAAGCCGATTTCTAACACAGTGAAAGGTAGGAGCCGTCTCAAGGGCGGAAGCTGGCAGTGGGGGGGGGGTCAATGTAAAAGAACCTTCAGTGTGGCACGAGAGGAACCACATGGTTCTGAGTCAGCCGGAGCGGGGATGCGATGCGTCATCCGAAACCCCAGGAGAGGGAACTGGAGCGCATGGGAAGGCACGCATGTGCACTAGTGAAAGGGAGGTCCTTACTCTGCGTGCCAAACCTCCTCAGGCTCTCCCTGAAGGCTGCCACCTTGGCGTGTCTCTGGAGGTCAGCATTCGAGAGGACGTCTGTCAGCTCGGCGAATCGCTGCTTCACTGCATCTTTGAGGTCCTGCATCGCCTCAGGGGGCTGCCGTCGAGCCTAAGGGAGAACAGTGCTACCCTCAAAATGCGACCACAATTAAAACATTTTTTTAAATGAATGGACTCCTACATCAGTGTCAGTATGAAACAACAGCTCGTCCCTCCCTGACCTCCTGTAACTCTGGGTAAATTAGTAATAAGTCTGCTCTGTGTGAACACTGGACGATACATTTTTAACAGGCACTCTCTAAATGTGTGCCTCAGAGCCTCTGACTCAGTCGTGTTAATGTCAATCTACTTTCTTCCTCCTTGCAGCGATTTTTATAAATCAGCGTATCAGCAGTGCCTGAGTTTTCGTCAGGCTAGGAATGTGGCTCATTCAGCATTGTCCTCAGTGCCGTTGTAAGGCCGGGGTGGGGGGGGGAATTTCAGTCATCACACTGACACTCAGATTTTCTGAGAATCCTGGGAAATCAAACAAACAGTTAGGGCCTGCTCATGAGTCACAGAAGGAGAATCTCTCAGTAACTCGGGGGGGGGGTGGACGCAGAAATGTGAATGAGTCACCACCAACCAGTCAGGCCCCACTCAGCATGGGAAACACGTCAAAGTCAACGTGTGCAGGTGTGTGCGTGCGTTCCGCGATCCCAATCACCCGCACAATTCTTTGTTCCAGAATTCCTTAAACTTCACGTTTCTCAATTCAAGAGTTTTTGCCTTTAGTCACCAATAGAGTATGGCGTCAATATGTCGGCGGGGTGCAGTGAGGACAGTCACACGCCAAACATGTTCACCTGCCTACCAACGCGCGCCACGCAGAACGGTTCAGCCACCTGTGCCGTAACGTGCTCCACGGCCTCGGAGAAGCGTGTGAGGTCTTCATCCAGCCGGGCACAGTCCAACAGCAGCTTCTCCAGCGCCTGGATGTCCCGCTCGCTCCCTGCAAGGCAGCGGCACAGGCGGTGAGTGCAGGCAGCCGCCTGAGATGTGAGCGACAGCTGTTGCTGTGAAGCGACACTTTGCGCTCCATGCAGATGCACTGCTTGCGCAGTAAGTAAACACACTCTGGAGGAGACTGACTCACTCTCCACGCCGTACGTATGCGACATACGGCCTGCAGCAACTTCCCACAGTACCCCACAACTACTCCGAACAGCGTACGAGCCATAGGAACCTCTAAGATGCATGTGCGCAAAATGAAAGTGCAGCACGAATGCACCACCTTCGGTTTCCGCCAGATCCATAGCGGCATCGATGACGACATCCATCGCCGTGCCGACGTCCGTCTGACAGGACTTCAGGGAGGAGAGGTTGGTGTTCACCACACTCAGTGACATGGCGCAACGTATTTAAGGCTCACGAATCTGCTGAGAGGCACAGCGGCACATGGCAGAAATCAACAAGCGTTGCATCTGACACCATCCAGACAGGAGAAGCCATACTCACCCAGGGAACAACATTGCACAGGAATCAGTGGGTCCTGAGCCACTTTATTAATTAGCTGAGTAAAAACCGCCAGCTTGGATTGTTACCATACAAGATTATCTTGTTTTAAAAAAACATTAGGTTAAGAAACACGTTAGCATATACTCGGACCAACCCCAGCACATGGATTTTATCCAATGCTGATAGTCTCGAAACAAATGAATTACTTCAGTCATTAATACATGTTTGAACAAACGCACACTTCAGTAGAAAAAATTCATAAGTGAAAAGCAACAGGATTTAATACACAGCTCTGAGGCTATATTATACGGAGAAGAAAAATTAAATAGGTGCTAATTTGATTTCACTCAGCTAATGTACGAAGATGCATAATATATGGCGTCACATGGTATAAGATTGTCAAGCAGGCCAATTATCTTCAGATAATGTTTGTATTAAAGAACTGCCCGGCTGGGTCTAATCTAAATAAAAGAAATATGCCTACATTTCACAACATCGTCATTATATTCACAATGTCAACCGGCTGCCTAACCTGCCGACAGCGAATTGCAACACTGGCAGCTGAATTTTGCACGCAATCGCGGACCTAATCGGCGCTCCCCTCCTATGGCGCCGGGCCTGCGAGGTGTGCCCACCGGCTGGCCAACTGCAGCACGACACGCAACCGCAAACTATGACAACGGTCACATCCAGCAGCTGCGTTGATCGCGCGTTGCTAACGAGCGACGTGTAGAATATGTATGTACGGTCTTCCTGGTACAGGCTAAACATTAGCATAAAGCAAAACAACACCCACCCCAGGCTTGCTGGCTACTTCTGTCACTCTTCGAAATTTCCGACAAAATTCAGAAGCACCCCGCGATGACCTCGCCTTCTATTGCATTATGGGATATGTTGTTCTAACAGCATTATTGTCAATATTTCAGTGTCCCAAATGACTACATATCCCATGTTACAGTTCGAATCACCAATCGTATTTAGTGAACCAAATGCCAGCGTGAAAGTAGGTTAAGGAGTTCGTTCTTCTAGGTTAAACACAGATAAACGCTTTTAAGCTGCCGATTCCCCACAACGACCTCGAAAAATGCGCAGACTGTGCACTTTGAGGTGTTGATGTGAAACAGAGATTAATTTGATGAAAATCGTTTTGTTAAGATGAGGAGTTTTAAGAACGCAACTTGTGACAAGTCGTTGACATGCACTGAAATATTGTTCCAAAAAGACCCTGTATTTTCCAACTTAATTTTAATTTGATGATCATATCTTAATGTTAGTCTGTAGTTCTGTATTGCTTGTTCTGAGCTGAACTACGAGCCCTGCTCGGTGGCAACACTTATCTCACACCTCTGGCGTGCATGTTTTGGGAGGGGTCATCTTGTGCGGTCCTCTGTGTTGCTGTAGGCGTGAATGTGCCCTGCGATGAACCCATGAGACCCCGAACAACTGGAAAATGGATAGAGGTAGTGAAATAATAAACTAAGCCCACAGATATTTGTTTAGAGGATTAATGCTATTTAAAACCGGTTAATGGTGGTACAATTAAACCAGAAATATAGTGAAATTTCAAATGGCGAAACATTCTACAGTTAATACAGGTAAATGTTCACCGTGTTTCTTTACCTAAAGGCAGAGTAATGGTGGGAATTAAGTCGCATGGGAATCTAAAACACTATCAGTTTGAACAAAACCTTTTAAAAGCTGCTTGTCTACATTACATGCTTGCAGAGGTGATCCATAGACTTGTATTTGTTTTTAGGTGCATGACGCTAAATGAATCATGTGATGCCGAATATCCCAAACTCTCTTCAGCTGACATGCAAGTCACATGGTCTTCCTGGTGGAAGCAGGATGTTAGCTAACACAGCCCACTGCATACAAGCCTTGTTACTACCACATTCCTCCTGTTTATGGGTTGAACAAATAGAAACAAATCCTCTAGATGACGGACTTAATTTGTGTAAGGGTCACAGATGGTAATGCAGCAACTTGCGCAGGACAGGGGAGGTTAAATACAAACTTGTCTTTATTCTGCGTTACAATGACGCTGTTTCAAATATCAGATGGGATCTGCAGAAAATGCAGTGTTTACCCTGAGTGGATTTAGTGGTCTGCTGCCCCTAGTGGTGTGTATGGAGTATACATGCTCTACCCCCATGTCCTGACATTCTTCATAGCGTGTGACTTGTGTACGTGTGTGCGCCATGATGTAGCCGCCTCTTCTGCTCTATGCTCCCTCAGGCCGCCCTCACCCAATGCTGTAGCCAAGTAGAAGACGGATGGATTCAGCTAATGTTCACCAGGTAAGAGCAAATCTGTCCATCTGTGAATGTACATTTTTAAAATCGAGTGTGTGATGGGCTGAATGATGGGCTTTTTTTAAAATAATATTCTGTTTCATAGGATTCCCGATCCTGTTAATAACGATTCCTGCGTTGAGACAAAGTACAGATCCCCTGTGGATTCAGAGGCAAGTTGAAACCCTGCAACCAATTCTGGAGAACCTTCCCTGGATCCCCTTGTGTTTGTAATTCAGGACTCTGTGATTCCGACAGCCGTGTTAGCGCTTAACAGCTGGCCAGCTGTATGAATTATGGATTCGGTCCATTACTATGCATTATTCCCTGCTGATATTTAGCTGATTATAACAGAAAGATTATTTTTCTGAATTTCTCCAGGAATATGTAAGTCAAGCTGGTAGACTATACAAAATATGCAAACATATGTACACGGCTTTTTATTAGCAAAATGACTGGCATTTGAGGCTCTGAAATGCGCACAAAGGCACACCAAGCAAACTGCAGCTAGACACAAAAACTATCAATGTAAAAATGTTACATTATAAAAATCTAACGCTGAACGATTTCATTAGTGCTTTCGGATTAATTGACAGTATGAGAAGGAAAATATCAGTCCTGTTAAACAGAGACACCTCTGCGGTCCGCCTGGGATCGGCCGCTGACACGCTGACGTCACAGCACCGTCCTGAACTCGTCGAAGATGAAACTGGGCACATGAGCCTCCACCACCTGAATGGGTTAAGCGCACATAGCTTCAGTTACAGGGCCTGCTGAAGCAGTGGACCGCGGTTTACAGTGAAATTAGACAGACTTTTATGAAAGGAGAGTGATCCCTACCTTGCGGGGAAGTTTTGTGTAATGCACGTAATCTTCAAGGAACACCAGTGCACCCACCACATCTGAAGGCATTTCTGGTATCCGCTGACTGGTGGTTTAAAAAATAAAAAAAAAAGAAACAAACAGCCGATCAATAGGAGACCTCTGACCCACAGTGGTCACAAGATTATCGAACGCATTTTTATGCATAATAGAACAGGATAATTTAAACTCGTACAATAAAAACAAAAAACCACTCGTGTAAATCATATTTTTTTTTTTACGCATCAGATCGTTTCTGACCAGAGCTGATGTGACAGCCGAGTACAGTGGTCCAGCTTGGACGTACCTGGTACACTGCTCCATGACGGAGCGGATGAACTGGCCGATTAAAGCCAGGAACTGCTCAGTGTAGCGGGAGTGGAACTGCTTGAGTAGAGTGAGCAGGCCCAGAAGCAGAGGGGGCCAGTCCACCGGATCAGCGGCTCTGCGGCACGTCATTCCTCATGGGACAAGCGTGTGCCAGAATTAGCAGCCGGCATAAAAAAAGAGAAGAGAAGAAAGCAAAGAGGTTCTGCCCCAAGTCCAACAGCGCCCCCTACCTTGATTCTTGCTGTACTGCAATTTTGGCAGCTGGGCGATGAGAAAGAGAAAGTTCACAATGGGGAAGTATGGTAATCGTTTGGTGGTGATGTAGATCTGCAGAGGAAGGGAGGAGAATGCAGCATGTTTGGTCAATAGTATGTACATGATCTAAGAATTACCATTTAAGTTCCTGTGGGTGTGTGTGGCAATAGCTAAGATAAGCTCGCTTGGTATGCAGCTAACACCTGTATGACTGACATAGGTTGCACTTTCACATAGTGTGAGTACTGAGCACCTCCTGCCACTCCTAGCAGACCAGAGGACCTTGTTGAGTGGGTTGTGGATTCCTCCCGCCTCCAGGTAGGCAGTGATCTCGTACAGGAGAGTGTTGTCCTCCTTCGGGTAGGGCAAGCTCGGGTCCTGGTAATGGGCTTCGATATCGGCCAGCAGAGACCTAGCCGAAATAAAAAGCATCCTGCTCAAGCGGGTAATGACGGCCAGCACAACCAGCCAGCCCTGCCGCCGGACATCCCAGCATCGCGGGGAAAACGCAATTCGGACCAACTTGTTCAGGTTCTCCAGAGCGGCAGCCAGGTGCTTGGAGTCAAACTTGCAGGAGTAGTTTAGCCCATTAGCAATCTGCTGCCTCAGGATCTGCATCTGTCCAACCTGGGACAAACGCAAAGGACGTGGGACACATCAGGCTTACGAGGCAGCAACCGAAAGACACACGTGAAAATGGACTGCATACCTTCAGGATTGCGTCCAGATATGCCACCCAGATCTTCTGTGTTTTGGTCACCGCGCTAGAATAGACTTTTGAGGCATTTGCTGAAAGAGGACACAGACATACATGAATATGACATGTAGCATGAAGGAAGACTGTGTGTGTGTGTGTGTGTGTGTATGGGGGGGAGGGTGGGCAGGGTTAGCTGCCATATTGGGACTTACCCACAATGCCTTTCACTGGATTGACGACACTCAGCATGCCCTTGAAGACATCAACTACAGCTCTGTCCCGTAGGATGGTCTTCTGCAACATGGTCAGGAAGTTCTGCAGAAGAAAACCTCCCACCATCAGACAGACCTACTGAAATATTCTCTCAGATTCACAGATAGCTTGATCTCCCATATGTGCAAAAATACAGGCACAAAAAAATTTCAACACAAATTTGTTCGGAAGCTGATGAATTATGGAAATTAAGTGAAATTTGAGTGTGATGTTGCAGCAGCTTTGAGAATTATGAGAACTAATCCACCTGCAGCTCCTTGACGATCATGAAGCAGAGAAGTCGGTCGAGGCCGTTGAGGCCGAAGGTCCCCAGGGTGTCCTGGATTTCAGAGAAGAGCCGGTTGTTTGTCACCTCCTGGTGGGTCCTCATGTCATACCAGGTGTTCATCTGGTTCATGTAGCAGGTGACTCTGAAATGGCCCGTTTCGCAAAATAAATGACAGAACCACACATCAGAGGGCATTACCATCTCAAACAAACAAGAAGGCAAAGCACTCCACTTAAAACTCAGAGGAAAACTTCTGTATTTCGTAAAATAAATGATGCATCCATTCATCCAGGGTCGATTAATCAGGTCTGGGTAAAACTCATAACCAATATAATGTATTGCTGAAGGGATCAGGGGTGAAGATGGACGGGATCGTACTTGGGATCGGTGATCCTGAGAATTTCCCTACACAGACGTCCAATAAAAGTGGCTGACTCATCCACAGGTGGGTACTTGGGAATAGGGATGTGAGTTGACTGGTATACACTCTGCCAGTCCTGGATCTGGAGACAATGACAACAGTGTCTATGATATGCATGGAAAAGAGGCAAGGATGTAGATCTTAAATGAATAAGAAAAAAACTCAACAACGGACGAGTTCCACAGCTGCATAAACCACAGTATCAGATGTGATTAGGGCACATTCAAGAAAAACCTATGCACACCTTGGTCCTGAGGAAACTGTTGCATTCCTGCTCCACATTGTAGTTGATGATACGGGATACCTCCTCCTGCCAGATCTTCAGGCCATAGATGCTGACGTAGTCCTGGATGTACTCAAAGGACCGGAAGAAACCATCCATGGTGGCTGCCATCTCCTTCAGTTTGGGCATCAGCTCACTGGTCTGGGAGGGTAACGGGGACATTGGCACATCGGCGTGGGAGGGACACGGAAAACAAATGGCCAATTATAGCTCTGCGGCTGCACAGGCAACCAATGAGATTCAATTCCCATAATGACACGCCAAATTAGTCAATAGCCTACTTCCTGGTCTATAACCTGATATCTCACCTTTGCCTTTGGGTTGAAGATAAGACCTTTGTGCAGTGCAAAGGCAACTCTCCTGACCAGCTCCTTCCGGATGCCATCCTCCAGCAGCTGCTTGGGGTCCACCTGCAGGCAGGGAAAGCGTCTGACCCTGAAAACACTTCAGAGATCGCATGAGGTGGTTTTATATGACCTATTCCCAATGGAAACTGGTCGTGTTCAAAGAGTCCCGCTCCTGTAACGCTGAGAACACTGACCAGTGTTGTTAATCCCGAGATGTGCTGCTTAGCAACAGCGTGATTCATCTTTGCACATCTGTGTCTGGACGATACATCGAAGGAAAGAGTGAAATATGCGAATGAACTTTCCGCCCACCTTGATGATGCCGACTAGGGTGGTCTTCATCATGAGGATGCCTTCGGTGAAGATGGAAATGGCGTGGGTCAGCTTGGCCACCTGTCAGAACGAGGAGGAGAGGCGTGACGCACCGCTGAGGACACCCAGAGGGCACTCCGGGCCCAGCACCCCCCAGATCCCCCGCCCCACCTCGTAGCGAGGCCCGAGCTGGGCGTAATCTTTCAGCTTGTCCTTGTCCAGGCGTGTGGGGACCTCCATGATGTCATGGATCTGCAGCTTAATGATTCTGGCCAGAGACGTGAACATGCTCTCTGGTATGATCTGTAGCACCTACCATGCCGCAAGGGGGGGGGGGGGTGTAAATGGCCGCAGAAACCACAGATTCAGAAGGCAGTATCGTCATGAATGAGCAAGCAAGCAAGACATTCAACATAACATATAGAAGAAAGCCTTTTATTTTCACACAGTATTGCACCTTTATAGTATGTCTGAAGAGGGTGGGACTGAAACCCAACTCCCCCCATATAGGAGGCACTGTGACACATGACGCCGTACCTTCCTGACATAGGCCACCAGCTCCCCCGAGTAGAACTGTGAAACACTGAGCAGGTCTGGGCTGTTGGCCTGGTTGATACGCAGCAAGGGCAGATCCAGCGCAGAGGCGAGCTGCACAGACAGGACAGCTGGTTAGTGCAGAGCTCCTGCGCATGTTAGCCACGTCTCTGCACCCTGCGCTGACTGAGCGATAGGCAGACAGCACGTAACACCACACAGAGACTATATACCACATAATCCCCACGGCTTTAGAAACATTTGTGCGGACGCTGGCTTTTTGGTCACTTCCTTAGCCCCACGCTTTGCTAAGCAGATTAGCAGTGCGGCTAAAATATTAATGAGAGGCGTATAGCGACGGCCAAAAATTCTGCGAATCCTTATGTTTATTAAATTTGGTTAGTGGAGCACGCTACATGGTTCTGGAAGCGATGAGCACTGAACTGGCGATGACGAAAACTGCAACAAAAGAGAAGGTGTTATGGAGAAACAAGGTTAAATATACTGTATGTTGGTGGTGTGGCAGTCCGACGCATTAATTAAACAAGGATATGCCACATTTAATATGCTTAATACGCTTCTCGTTAATATTTTAGGTACACTACTAATCTGTTTACCAATTTGAGGGTGTAAGTAAACGTCTGTATGGTAGCAAATTAGCGGCAGCCCAGACAAACGTTTCACCCGTCACCTAAAGCCTTGGTGATTACTGCACATGTCATCGTGATGTGATAACATCCAGCTCTACTACATACTGGTACAGAATGGAACACAAACACTACACAAAGTTGCAGGTTACCTTCAGGAATGTCGCTCGGAGTTTCGTCACCATCGAGGGATTCGCTCTGATGCTCTCCTGCATGATGGACGTGAAGCTGAAGACCAAAGGGGTGAAAAAAAGAACGATCGATTCACGGCGTCCACCAGATGTGTCAGCGGCGGCTTCACGCCGCAGGAACCCTCCCGTGGTCCCGCATGCCTGTACCTGTCGATCAGCTGCCAGGCGTAGGAGAGGTCACCCACGATCTGCATGGTGATCAGGACCTCCTCCTTGATGTTGATGGTGCGGATCATCTGGTGCAGGAACTTGCGGGTGTCTGCCAAGAACTGGCATACCTGCAGGTTGGACTCCAGCTGGTGGAATTCTTGTACCTGGAAAGAAAATCACACATGAGAAAGGAGCCTTTCCCTACATTGAACTCACATGTAGTGTGTCCCAACCCAGTCCTCGGTCCACAGATGGCCCACGTTTTTGCCCTCTCCCAGCTCCTTGAGGACCAGACTGGGAAATGCTGCACTAATATATACCTTTCTCTAATAAATATTTTAAACACAACATTAAACACAGAACTAACAAGGGTGTTGGCCCTGGAGTAAGGCCTTTAACCCCTCCCAAAAATGCTCCACGGCTTTGCGCTTTTTAAAATCCCAAATAAAGGGTCATTTCATTGCATAACATGAACAGCAAGATGGCTACCTCCACCAGGGCCTGGATTAGTTGGACGGTCTTCCTCCCTGCAGCTGTGGAATCCTCATAGTTCAGGGACTCGATCTGCTTGGAGATCTCCCGGAACCAGGCCTGGAGGTTCTCTGCATGCACAGAAGTAAGTCTACCAAACAATTCCCAGGAGCTGCGTCCAGAAGGTGAGGTTACACTCTCTGTTGCTTGAATACAAAGGCTGCATTTCAGTGATTCCTCACTTGTGCTAGCAGCTCGATCTATTGACGCAGAGATGCGTTTTCCCAACATAACCCTTAAGCGCTTAGCAGAATGTCTCCCCTGGGCTTCAGACCTAAGTATGGCCTGGTACAGCAAATTTTAGGGTAGGTCTCCTGCCTGGCCATGCAGCTAATTGCCAAGGCTTGAACATGTCCCATTATTGAGTCCTCACCATTCTTCTCCACCCGAGTGAGGGGCTTAACCCCTGAGAAAACCTCGGCCAGCTCGGTCATTCTCTCCGAACCCTCCTTCTTGTAGCTCTCCCATTTGACCTGCTTCTCAGCGAGCATCTGTTTGAACATCTAGAGGAAGCAGGACACGCTGTGTTTAGGAGCGAAACAGAAAACACATGGCAGAGGCCTCCCCGCGGCAGCGGGAGTGCGAGAGGACACACTGACCTCCTTCAGGATAAACTCAAACTGGGCCGTGTCCAGCAGCAACTGGAAGAGGATCTTGGAGTTGTACTTGGAGTCGTTGATCACCTGGTCTTTGATTTGCCGCAGTCTCTTGTTGTTTGGGTCATAAGCTGGGCGAAAGAACACAAATACATTGGGCAGGAAGTCAGAAAACACCCTACAGGCAACATTCCGCTGGATATAATGTTTCATACGGACAGTGTCCTGACCGATAACAACCAAATATGCTTGGGATTTTGCCCTAAACCAGAACTCCAGCCAGAAATAGGAGTGAAGCAAAGCTATATGGGGCAGTGGTGGAAGAGTCTGGAAAACAGAGGGCTCATCTCCATGGAAACAGGGCAAAAGGTATCGGGAACTCATGTAAGCTTCTGGCGATGGATGAAAAACGAAGGCTGGTTCCAAGAAGGCTGGGGGGTGGCTGTTAAAATGATGAACGGTATCTGAGGAGAGATGGCTGGCCGGTGTTTGGGGTCTGACGGGAGGGGGGGTCTCGGGCCCACCTGACTCGGCCGTGTGCAGCATCAGCCAGCGGATGGCCACGTTGCAGTCGCGCAGGCAGTTCAGCAGCTTGGGGATGTTGTCCAGGACGATCTCCTCCCGCAAGAAGCCCTCCTTCAACAGCTGCTGCACCTGCGGCCGCAGGCTGTCCAGGCTAGTAGCATAGCGGCTGGCCTGCGTCAGCAATGGGGGGGGGGGGGGGGGGGCCACGGAACCCGGTGGCAGGATGTGACCCCCCCCCCCCACCCCGTTAATTTAAACAGCCGGAAAAACGGCCGGGGGGCCCCCCCCGAGGGCGAAAAAACCAGGGGCCCAGAATTA
>JAODJX010000136.1:9755319-9768308 GCA_026776945.1 Isichthys henryi | reverse complement strand
CCCCCCCCCCCCCCCCCCCCCCCCCCCCCCCGCCCCCCCCCCCCCCCCCCCCCCCCCCCCCCCCCCCCCCCCCCACCGGAACGCTCTGTCAGTCTGTGACCCACCGCCCCGAAGCCTTGAATTTAACGATCCGTTCAAACTGCAGTGCTGCACCCCCGGAGAGCGAGAAAGCCTGAGGCGCAGCTTTCAGAATGGAAAACACATTTCTGGATGATGATCAAACGCATCCCAGAATGCTGGAGAAGGCAGGTGGTGCACTGTGCACTCTCTGAGCCCTGCACCCCAACGCCTAACCCCCAACCCAGGCCAACATCTGTTCACAGCCCCTCCCCTGGCACCGGCACATACCTGCTCCCGTACGTTAGCTGTGTCGAGGGTGTAGTTCAAGGCTGTCTTGGCTGCTTTGTACGGCTCCCAGGCCTCCACCAAGTTCACAGTGATGCCCATGTAGATGCTGATGACCTGAGTATGGACACCGGATGTCAGCAGAGCACCCCCCACTTGAAGAGGGCCCAAACTTTACTCATTTACACCACACGCTGTTTAAGCAAGCCTATAGCAACAGCGCCCTCACCTGGCCGCAAGTACCCTTGGTACGTATCTGCACTGTCTGCTGCATATACTCACACCCCTGTTCTACACGCAGCACATGGACCCTGCAGACACTCACCCAGTTGTCGGGGAAGTACTTGTCCACGATCTCCCGCATCTTTGCCTGCTGCGTGTGCAAGATGGGGGGAGAGAAGTAGAGGCAGACGTATAGCATGGCCGCCTGATTGGCCAGGGCAGTGCTGCGGTGCTCCGGCAGTGGGTAGGCAGACACCTGGGGGCGGGACAGAGGCGGGCCATAAGCGATAACCAATCAGGTGTGGCACCGGCCAAAGACCTTCACTCCTGGTCAAAAAAATGGGCCAAACCCAAATTTTACAAAAGTAAGCCTTGGGCCATTTATTTTGCCCAGCATTGTATGTCAAGATCGCTGACAATTACACCATGGTTTGGAAATGTCAGAAACATATGTATCACCTGGTTATAGATGTCATCGGAGCGCAAGCGGCCAATGACCATGCTGACAAACATAGCGTTGATGGGGACCCTCTGGAAGTAGCTCTCGGGGTAGTTGGCTGGCCGCTTGGCTCCGGGCTGGCTCGAATAGCCCGTGCTGCGCAGAAGCTTGCAGATGTCGTCCAGGTTGGAGTCTGCTGAGGATCGGGCAGCGCTGCCAATCAAGCCCGTAGAGCGCGTCCGTCAGCATGCCAACTCTGAGTGGAATTTAACTGCCAGTCTCTCCCATATCAGGGAAGGCTGTGCTACTGCCAGAATAGCCTCGTCAACAAAGGAATAAATATCTGCCGATTCGGCACGACCCTACAGCCCCATAGAAGTCCTCAAAACATCTGATAAATGCCCATCAAAGGCATGGAGACCAAGCCAGCTACAGGGTCTGACCTGTATCTGTAATAGGACACCAGCATTCGCTCCCTCACTTCGCCTTCGATCTTCTGGTCGATGACCAACAGCATGACTCCATACAAATACAGGGCTTCGCACTGCAGGAAATGGCAAGAGAGCATGTTGAAAGCCTCCCCATCACTCTGATGTGGTTTGTGGGAGGAGCAGCAGGTTGAAACAGCCAGGCAGGCGAGTCTCCTGCACTTACCAAGAGCTGCTTCCCATCCTCGTTCAGTAACACGGTCTCTAAGGTTTGCTGGATGTAAACGCCTTCGTTGAGATCATCCAGGTACCTGTAATGAATGGTTCCACTGAAAGGTTAAATCCAGACTGTGGCTTTCTTTAAAGAATAAGTGCAATATGCTCCTCCCTTAGTCTTTGCATAATCATCTTTTAGTTTTTATATACAGTTCTGCAAAGATTACCCACTCTCCAGTCCTACGGAGGATTCTGACCTATATCACTGTTCCCATAATGCCAATATTTACACCACCATTTTGTCAGTCAAAACATGACAGATTATTATAATGACACTCGCGTGGTTGTTGGTGATCTCCCTTCATCTGGTCTTTTAGGTAACTTAGACATCTCAGGTAACCAGATATCAACAGAAACTCAATAAGGCTGGTGTAAATGATCCATACTCAGTTCGGAGTCGTCTTTCTGTATTGCTGCAGCAGGGGTCGCTTTTCCCCGATCCAAAGTATTATGACATCGTCAATTATCTAGTTCACACCACATCTCGACACACGCATGAGCTGTTTAAAGCATCTGGCTGGTCATGTACGTGGGACTGGTGTACAGGAAATACCCAGAAAAGATCGATTCCTAATCATATCGAAGGTGAGATTACTGCTAATGTCTATGACCAACAGACAGTACGTAAAACAATTTTGATATCAGCTGATACGGCAAAATATTTAATTACGATAATAGTTGTAGAGCAAGCTAGAAATCTCTGAAATATTAAACCAGGTTTATTACCCACTTAATTATTACATCCAACCGCCCAACATGTTTCAGGCATATTTAACAAAAATCTGCTCGATATACAGTAATGCTAGGCATTACTTTTGGAAAGACAGCGAGTTGGTTTAACTGGCAATCTAGTGACACAACAGTCACATCATCAGCTTGAAGACCCCTGCTACAGATAATCATACATCAAAAGGGATTTATGGGTTTAAGAAGATCAGTTACCGTATCAGATCCACAATGTACTTGTGGACGCTTTCGAATGCCAGGTAAAAACGTGACAGTATTTCAATGTTGTTCTCCCTGAATTCTTCATCTATGTCCTGAAGCTCAGTTTTAGCCTCCAGTTTGTTTTCGTAATACTCTGGGCCCTTTGAGGAAAGAAAAAAAGAAAAGTATAAGGCATGAGTACTTAATGGGAGGATGACGACTTTTTTAGGTATGATACTGACTGAGGGAGAAGGCAGCAGGAAGCACCTTGAAATAGCTGAAGTCGCAGATGATGTCTCCGTACTTATGCTGGTCGCTCTTGTCTCTGAGATGGAAAACGGCGGGGATAAACTCGGACAGACGAAGGAGCTCCGCTATGATGGCATTTCCCCGGGAAACGATGCGGAGGATCGCCTGGCCGCACGAGTTGTTCTCTGCGAGGAAGTCCACCATGGCCACAAGCAGCACTGGGGTCCGGAAGACCCTGCCGGTCACGAGCGGGGGGAGGGGCGCCTCACCGACTCAGACGATCGCAAAGTGAGCTGTCAAGCACGTCATCCGTCGGGAGGTCCGTACCTGATGGTTACGACCATTAGGACAGGGAATTTCTGTGCTGCACAAGCCAGAAGCATGAAGTAAATCAGACCTGACATGAATGTTTAAGAGTAGTTATCTTTACCCAAGGTGACTTGGATATCTTACAACGGTATTACTATTATCATTATTTTTCATTTCACACCCATTTATGCTCCAGGTATTCATGCACTGATCAGACAGGCTCTAACAAGAGAGAACACATACCGCTGACTGTACATGACAAACCATTACATTGCAATTACTGGAGAAAGATAGACATTTATATATACGCCATGACAGATATGATTTATGAAACAAATGAGAAACAAATTCCGTTCTCAGGTATAACCAGGTTAACTCGGCTGTGTGTATTTTTAAGGGTGATGACCACGAAAATATTCTTCGCATTTTTGACATTTAATTACTTCTTAGATTATTATGGTATGGAAAGCAATGGTAATTCTTACAGGTGTAGGAAAAACGCACATATTCAAACATATTTGTAAATTTACTCAAATAATACCCTGACAACTGCATTTGCAGGAAAACGAGCACGCATCTTTATAACTGCAAGATCATACAAGCCATTTAAAACGCCAACTCTGAACATCAGTAAGTACAAGATATATAAAAACATACAAAAAAGTGTGTCTGTCCAAACAGTTTTTAAACAGTATGACAAACTGAGTATAATCATTTGAGATAGCTAGCGCACAAGTGACATACCCACTTCCTCGCTTCCGGTCTCTGCTAATCACATGACAGAATCACATGACCAGAAGAATCACATGGTTCGAATCTAAACGAAGCCATCCGAAACTGTCCGCTAGATGTCGCTGGGTGTCTGTTTTTGTCCAACACCCCCATTTTCACCTAACCTCCAACGCTAATCTTAATCGGTAGGGTAGTCCCAGAAGCGCAATAGTGTTTACACAATGTGAAGCTCAAAATCAACCATGCTGGTCCATTACAATCTAATATCTGAATGCATTTCAAAGATGTAACCGTATTTCGTATGCAAAGTCAAGCTAAAGAAAAAACAGAGCATTAAAGTCCGCGAGAACTTAAACGCCATTCCGTCTTTTTCCGACTACCTTTCAGGCATTTCGAAAACTAGGCACTCCTTCCAATAAAACATAGTCAGTTTGGCAGCCTACGCAAATATTGATTCACTGCTTAAAGCAAACAATTCCTAGCTTGTCTTAAATGACTCATAAGGAACAAGCGTTTACAAAACAAAAGTGGGTCCGGGCTCAGAGACTTGTCGGGAAAAAGAAACGTGACCTGGAAATATGAAGGGCGCTATTATCTCTGCCATCATAAGCAGACTTACCTCCGTACGTCCAATTTGCGCGCTGTCTTTGGAACAGAAGCAGCTTTAAAGTTACATTTTGTATTGTTTCTAGTCCTTATTATTGTGTTTTGTTTTGGCAAATATGTTGTCTGACTAAGTCAGGCGTCGTCTAAAATCCCGTCAAGCGTCTAACGAATTGTTTTAATGCTTTGTAATGCAGAGATGAAATGGATGTAGTGAACTTTTGTAACCTTGTGTTACCCAAAGCTTCACCCTCGGCTGTGTGTATATGCATATGACAAGACTAAATTTTGTTGTACTGGCTACCTGTCCAATAACAATAATGGCATTCTGTTCTATGCAAAGGTTACGGAATCAATATGGCAATTTAACTTCCCAAAGTTCACGTACTGAGCACCTTAGCTCAGCCAATGATGGGTATAGTTTGCGCCTGCAACCTTAGCAGTTGACATAAAAGGAGGTAGGAGAGTGTCTGAAAGGAAAGGTGAACGGAGGGCCACTGCTGACTTGTGTGCAGCCAAGCCTCCGAGGTGTGGATCTAGTACTGCTTGGCTGTGTGTAATCTTCTCTTTGTGTCACTGCTCTTCTCTCCTTACTCTCTTTCTGTCATATTTACCAGGAAACGGTAGTCTCCAACTAGAAGGGCTTCTTACAGCAAACACTCAGCTAGCTGTTCTGTGAACAGGATCTTGAACCTGCCCTTTCTGTATTTCAACAAGTTTGTACACACACTTCCAACAAAATGTCACCTAGTTTTTTTTTCACGATGACTCACTGCTTTTGCTTCATATTATTTATACACACTTACAGATATATTCATTTTAGGACATGCTGTAGCCTCGTACTGCCTGGGTTTTGGGGGCTGGCGTCCCACCCCAGCTATATGTATGTGGAGTCTGTTCAACCCAGGAACATGCAGGTATTGGCTCATAGTCTGAAAACATTCAGTCTTCTAATTTGCAAATGCTGGGTAATGATGTGCCCTGTAATAGACTGGCATGTCCCGTCCCTCGAACTGGACAAGCGGCAATGGATTACGATTCATCCTTTTACAGGTTGCTAATGACTGGAAGGTCTAGCACCTTGCCGCCTTACAGGACTGATTCATGTTTACAGGCCGCGTTTACACTCCGATCACAGAATGCAGGCTTCCTTGTCATCCCACATGTAAATGAATTGACAGTTGGCAATGAAGCCTTCTGCTACAGGGTCTCCTACACTGTAATGGTCTGCCAGTTCATGTGCTGCAAGCCAAATCAGTCTCAGTCTATAAATCTCGGGGGGGGGGGGCAGCCTGTCGACCTTGGACCCCCAGAAATTTTTTTTCTCTTCTTGGGAGTTTTTGATTCCTCTCTTCTGTCATTTGACTTACTTTCTTTCATCCTTTGTCTCCTCATTTCTCTGTTTCATGTATCATTCTGTATAAGTGATGTGGTGATGTATTACCACACACCCGGGTAAAGAGCTGTGGGGTCACTCTGTGAAAGGCGCTATATAAAAATAAATTGAATCGAATGACCATCTTTTCAAATCATTTACAATCATGTCAGAAACCTGAACGACAGGCTTTCATAGTGGTGACTTTTTTTCTTTTTATTTATATCAGAATCACCCCCAGGAAAAGGAGAGTCATTTCATCACACATCCAATCAGCTAACTTTTTAAGTCCCAGCAGGGTTACAGTAAGCCTGAACCTATCCAAGAAACAAAACAGAAGACGCCCTGGTGTGATGCCAGTCCATCATAGGGCATATACTTTATCGCACTAAGGACAATTTGTGTGACATCACTCTTCTTTAAGTGTGGGTTTATTGATTGTGGAAGCAGACCATCATACTTACCCAAACATGGGAAGGTGATATAAAAGCCACACATACACCCACATCCAGGGGCATAAGTGAAACACAAAACCCTGCCGGTGAAAGAGCCCTAGTGTTTCAACAATCCTCCACCCGCTTCCCCTGGCTAAGCTCAAAGGATCCTTGAGTCTATCCCAGGCAGCAAAGAACAGGAGGCCAGGGTCCACCCTGGATGGGATGGGAGTCGATCGCAGAGCACAGTCAGACTTTGGGCAATTTCTAGACAAGTACAGTCGACACTTGTGCATCGCGGGGGGTCTCCCGCGATCTGTTAAAACCACACAAAACTTTTTGTCCCCTTGGCGAGCAAAGCGAGTGGAATGAAGCAAGAAGATTCCAGAAAGGCAAGATATAAAGATCACTGTGAGGTATCACGTTTGAGGCTTTCGTAAACACAGCGCCGTTCATAAGTGTATTTCATGCACTTAAGAGTTACGGCACTTTTTGTGCCTGATATGTGGATGTTACAAAACTCTCCAAAAAGTCTCATTCTGTTCCTAACGCCAACATCGCGCTATATCGAAACCGTAATGGGGAATGTCACGATGCAGAAGGGGTGTTAGCCTAAATACATGTGTTTGGAGTGTGGTAGCAAACGGAATTATGCAGGGAAAACCTGAAGATACAGGGAAAACATACAGACTACTTGCACACAGCCTAACAATTAACAATAAATTGTAGAACTTCTGTTAAAAAAATAACCATGACACCTCTCAACATTACACATGGTCTGCACAGGTCTTTATTGTATTGTGGAATCACACATTCTGCATTCAAAGGGTTAATTTAAGCATTCGATCCAATACATACAGTCAGGTCTAAGAGGGGTGGGTGAGAACATTTTATGTACTTTTACCCCGACTTAGAGAAGTTACAGCCAAACAACAAATTTAATGACAGAATACATCGCTTAATGGAGAACACAGTTTCTACACAGTAAATCTTGCTCTATTTCAGTAGTACGCTGTGATCAATGAACTGACCACAATATTTACATACATTATGCTAACTGGTTATACACAATACATTCCTATTTTCTTGTAAGGAAGTACAATTAAAAGAAAAATTAAACATGCACATCATAATATGCACTTCACAATGTTTAAAGGGCGTATATATGCATACATAAAAATCCTACTCTGAACCTGAATATTGAACATAGCGTTAAGTCGATCTCATTCTTCTTTCCACAGTGTAGCAACAAAACCAGAGTTGTACAGCTCTTTGATAAATTCACAGCCTCCACATGGAAGTCAAAGGCAAAAAGAAAAAAAAAATTAACTAAAAAATAAAAATAAAACCAGTAGCTTGCACTTCATATAGATGCTGTGATCCACAACCTCCTCTTTGTTCTTTGTTTCACATGCAGTGCTTTTATTTTGGCGAAAAAGTGCAGGCATGTAAAAAGGACCAGTATCCGGACAGTGAGTATATTCCACACTCTCTTTTCCAAACCTGGAGTGCTTTGCTTCACAGCAGACCGTGTAAACATCTCGTTTTCTTGGTGCGGTGCGGCCGCTGCTGTCGGAATTCACACTGCCAGAGGGTTGAGTGGTTGGCACCCCATCGCTACTAGCAACATGCATGCGTGATCATGCCCCTCCATCCTCCCCCCGCACACACACACCAAGCTGCGTCAGTTCGTGTCATTCACACCCATCAGGTGATGCTGTCAGGCACACCAAGGGACTGATGCATTGGCAAGAACCATGTCACAAAAATGTTAAAATAAATAAAAAAAAAACAAAAAAAAAACAAATGTGTGTATAATTATGACAACAGAATGTACACACACACACGAGTAAATTTAAGTGTGACTACAGTCAACCTACAAGCATAAAAGCACAGCTGGGGTTATGTTCCTGAGCCATTTACACAGTGTGTGTGTATGTGTGCGTGTAAGAAGGCAATGATTGGAAAATAAAAAGGCACGGGTCAAGTATAATGGCCTCGATCAGCACGATCGTGAGAACCTCAGTGGGATGTGGGTTAAGATCCCACATCCTCAGCGTCACATAAGCGCTGTACAAAGGCCCCCCACCCTCACCCCACGGAGGGTTTGCCTTCACAGGGCACCACCACACCCTCTGCTGAGTTGCTGATGAAAGACACAGGGACAGACATGATGCAAGAATCAAGTAGAAGAATCATAAAAATAAGTCTGACATTCATACGCAGGTTCATACACACATAAGACACGCAGACAATCTCACGCACTGCACAATGCTTATTAACGTTCTCACTAATGCTTGAAAAAAGGTGTGCAATTTAAAACAAAAGCTACTATTGGGCAAAAGCCACATTTATACTGGTAAAAAATACATAAATTTCTACTATATATATAAATAAATTGATACATTTTGCATACATAAGGAAGGCATTATTGTCAACAGGATAAAAAAAACAACATAATTCTATTTTCTAAGTAGGAAGTAGTAAGTCCCTGTTTTAGATATTCCAGTGTGTATGTTGAGAAAAGGGGCCGTTTTCAGCTCTGCAAGTGAATGTTGTCGCCCCCTAATGGGCGGCGTTTGTCAGCGGCCCGATTAAAGCATCTGTAGGTCCAGGAAGGGACCCCCCAGATGGCCGTGGGTTCGGTTTTGCAAAGGCTGCTTGGTTGACAGGAGCGCCGGGAGAGTCACCAGGCCTTCACTGCTGCCAGGCTGTGCATACAAGTTATTCACCAGAGTCACGGCCTCTGGGGGACTCTGCAGGAGAGAGAGAGGTTGGTGAGCAGAGATTAGCATTGAGAAGAAGATGGAAGGTCACACCAGTTTTCTCCCAGCACCTGAACGAGCCTCGCATTTCACCTCTACCCGTCACCTGCATGTGGTCCACGGCTGCCACGCCCACACCCAGCTACAGCGCCACCCAGTGGCCGACGCCACACCTGTTCATGGCAGCCAAAGCTTCCCTTGTGCCTTTTACCCAAAAAGTGTCTCCTTCCGTTTCACGGCAGATCTGGAGTTTCGGCACAGAAACCGAATGACTGCGGCAACACGGCCTTCAGATCTCTTTCCGTTTTCCGAATAAAAATGTGAAGGCCAGTCAGGGGGCACGGCGAACCTGAACAGGACGAGCGACGGGCCACTGACGCTACTTTGTGCAAGGCTGCTGACACCAGAAACAACCTGAGTAGTAGCGGAGGGACACACACCGTGGGGGGGGGGGGGGCGCGCCCTTTCAGTCGGAGGCCTGGCCGTAGCAAAGCCTTACCTTCCTCTCCTCCCCTTCTAAATACAGACCCACTGTTTGGGGTGCGTGAGCAGTGTCCTCGCCTGGTCATGTGACTGCACGAATCCATCTTCGGACGGATACTACAGTGTAGGTTTGAACAGAGATATTGGGACTAAATAAATCACAGCAACTCTACAGCTCAGAAATAAAAAAAAAAAAAAAAAAAACTGCACTAGTAGGAGAACAGAGGAAACAGAGATAAGAAATTAAAGGAATAGACTGATTCCTTGCTAGGAGGGAATGCAACCCAGGTAAAAACAGTGCATAGCAACACACACGCACGCACGCACACGATATAGAGACAATAGGATGTTCCTCTAACTATATTTTTTGAAGGAAGGAAACAGGAGTGTCCCAATGAAACCAACGCAAACACATGGAGATAATGGAAAATCTGTGTGAGGATTCGAACCCGCAGCACTCGGGGTATAAAGTCCGCAGTGCCATGCTGCCCTCAACACAGCTACAGTAATTAAATCTCCTCCATTTCCTCCCCGCAGTCCTCGTCTCCCGATCGCTCGGTCCGTCTTAACTGACTTTTGGCGCCAACACCAATGCTGGAGCAGCACCGAGGGCGTCTGTGGTACTGAGCGTTACGACATCACCCCTGGAAATGCAGAGGGGAGCATGTCCGCGCACGCTGGGCCCCGCCTGACTACACGGCGGCGAGGAGGTGGGGGAGGGCCAGGAGATGAAAATCACACAAAAAGAGAGGGGGAAAAAAAACGCAGGAGAGGCTGGGGGAGGGGGGTTGAGGGTTTCCTAACGGCAGCTGCCAAGCAGCCCAGGTGACGTCGCTGACAAGAGGCACTGTGATCCTGCTGGGCTCAACTTATTCTGACAGTTAGTATATTATTGTCAAACACCCTCATTTACAGCCAGACTGCCACCAAGCTTTCCACAAGCAGCAGATGTAGCCGAAAGCAGAGCTTTTCAGATAAAAAAGGTTGACTGTAGCCCATCTACACAATATAACCCACAAAAAAGAAAAAACGTACACAAGGGCGGCTCCTGGGAGGGAGGAAAGCCCTGCAGTTTTACAGTCAGCATCACTGTATTGATGCGTGTCAATTCCTAAATCCCAGATTTCCTCAGAACCGCCACATCGGCACATAAACAGAACAAATAATTTACCGCTGAACAGTATGTGCCAGGAGAGAAAGAGCAGGAACGGGAGAAGCACCTGCTCTGCATGGAGGAATTACCCCAGCAGGACAAGTGTTCCCATCAAAGAGACATTAAAGTGACCAACTGGCTGGTGAAATAAAGCTTCAGAAGGCAGAGTATGGGTCCAATATGGGTTATAAGTGCAGAAAGAGCATAAGGGACGGGGTCTGGGTTTGAGGTTCAGTCTGGTCTGCTCAGGCGGTGGTGGTAGGGGTGGNNNCTGGTATCCCTGGACGATGTTGAGGATCTCTTTAACGCCGCTGTTGTAGGCAAGACTCTGCATCCTCACCAGGGCCCCGGGCTGGGCCGCCACGGTGGGGGCACTGCTGGGGGAGGGGAAATAGTTCAGGCTGGTTGGAGAGCCTGGGGGGCTGCAGGTGGGTTAGAGAAAAAAAAAAAAAAAAAAAAAAAAAAAGAGTGGGGGGGTGAGTAAGATGCCCACAAAGGAGGAGGATGTGATTCCTGTACAGATACATATGGGTGTACATAAATAAATACATGCAAAAAGTTTTGGCAATTTTTAACATTTAAAAGAGGGTTTTTGTCGCCATCGCCTTTAAGGGGGCACTACAGGCACGAAGCTGTGTA
The DNA here is from genome assembly GCA_026776945.1 of Isichthys henryi. Lineage (NCBI taxonomy): Eukaryota > Metazoa > Chordata > Actinopteri > Osteoglossiformes > Mormyridae > Isichthys > Isichthys henryi. The sequence continues at coordinate 9,756,929 of JAODJX010000136.1, read as the reverse complement.
GGTTATTCCTGAATGGAACAGCCCAGAGACGTACGATCTCTGTATTTGCATGACTTATTTTTATTTCCTGAAGGACATCTGTGAGGCCAGTGTGGCGTGCCAGTGTGGCGTGCCAGTGTGGCGTGCCAGCAGAACTGCTACACGCATGCAGAGGGCTGTGCTTAAGATGGGACAGGAAGAGCCGCAGAATTTCAACCCGAATATTCCCGAAGTAAAGACTGGGCTCGTGTGGTGAGCAGCGTACGCTCCCGTCTAACCAGCAACTAACTGACCTTCAACATGTTCCCATTTTTGGGGACTGACATTTGTCGTTTACAGTCAGTCACTGTATAAACGGCAGGGCAGCTCAGTCATTAACTACCCTTCCTGTACGTCCTGCCTTAAACCTCACAGCGGGATCACCTCTTACACGAGCCGCCGATTCATGGTGATTGGTGGACTGTCCATCTGAGCCCGCCTTCCCCTCCTGCTCGACTACTCACTGCTGCCTTACCGGGGGCAGATCTGTATCAGGAAACGCTCTACTCCACACTCACTGGGCTGTTATATTAATCCGTGAATGATTAATACTGATGAGACATGACAGGAATGAAAACAAAAAAAGTCTTAAAGTCACCTTGGGGGGAAAAAATAAATAAAAAAGGCTCCGTGTCTCCTCCGATTTGGAATGGGGTTTTTGACTTTTAAACTTACTCCTGTTTTACCGTCAGCCCTAAATGCTGTAAATGGAAGATTTCAGCCAGTTTCGGTGTCCTTCCGTCACTGTGACACATTGCTGGAAACACGGGAGGCCAGGAAAGGTCAACGCTGGGAGGATATGTCTACGTGAAGCCCCAGGCACCCCCGGCACCTCTGAGGGGAACTGCACATAGCACACTGACGCAGTGGGCAGCACAGTGGGCAATGGGGTGGAGTTAAGGCGCAAGGAGTTTCGAACTTAAATCCCAAAAGGCACCGCTGTTGTACCTTTTAGCAGGGTGAATGAAGCAAGGTAAAACAGGAAGTCGTGTGAAAGGCAGGATTTGCTTTCCACGAGAGTGTCGATGGCACGACGAGGGAAGGAGGGTCACCGTGACGAAAAGGGGCAGAGACGTCGTCGGTAAGGCAATGAGAAGCAGGCCCACCTGGGGTAGTAGGCGGTGTAGTTCATGAAGAGCTGGGTGGAGGCAGGGTAGAAAGTGGCAGCAGAGGGCTGTACTGGCCGAGGGGCGAGCAGGACCTGGGGCTGGTACAGAGTGGCAGCCTCCGGGGGCAGGATGGCCGTGGGAGGGGGAAAGGTGTAGGAGGGGGGGGAGAGGCCTGAGGAGAGAAGGAGTTGAGGGGTATCGAAGGTTAAAGAACATTTGCTAAGACAGATAAAATAATGGCAAGGCAGTGTTTTATTTTTTTTTTTGCGTTTAGACGGTTTGCCCCAAACAGATATGGCAGGAATCTGCAAGCCTGAGGAATCTGAAAATCCATATACAGTTATTTAAAAATTTTTGAGGTGGTCCTGATTTTGGGCAGAATTCTGGGCTGGTTTTTTTAATAAATCCAACCATCCATCCATCCATTTTCCAAACCGCTTATCCTACTGGGTCGCGGGGGGTCCGGAGCCTATCCCGGAAGCA
>JAODJX010000136.1:9741583-9752373 GCA_026776945.1 Isichthys henryi | reverse complement strand
CCCCCCCCCCCCCCCCCCCCCCCCCCCCCCCCCCCCCCGCCCCCCCCCCCCCCCCCCCCCCCCCCCCCCCCCGGCCGCCCCCCGGCCCGCGGGTCACAGAGCCCTTTAGAAACTGCTGGTGGGGTGTATGAAGGTGGAATCGACGGGATGGGAACTGGGGAAGGTCCGTACCTGCTGGTTGAGCACCATGTGAACCCCGTGGGGGCGAATGTCGGCAATGAACTCCCCCAGAAACTCCAGAATGTCCTCGATTGTGGCCGTGTAGGGAAGGCCTCTGAGCCGGATGCAGTCCCGTACCCCAGGAGGGGGAGCGAAGGGTGGCTGGGGCACCACGGGGATGATGGGGGCTGGTGCTATGGGGATCAGGGGCGCAGACGTGTACCTGTTCAGCACCTGCAAAGGCAGAGGGCAGGATAAACACCTGCACACAGGAAGCCTCCACCTGCAGCTCATAACTGCTTCCTAGCTTTCCTGGTGTCACCAATCAGCTTCCGTCGCTGAGATGCCGCTTGTATATACGCCCTCAGCCAAAGGCTGGATGATCCGCTGCGAACAGCTGTCGATTCAGGATACAATGTGCCCCAGAAATACATCATTCGCCAGACCAACGTGGCCCTCGGGACATGGACTCTCGCCAACAGGACACCGAACTGTTTACAATCCACACAAGAGGTTGTTAAAAAAAATAAATAAAAAATTCCCATACGGACCTCAAGGATAGAAAGCATCAGGGTTAACCATCAAAATCACCAGTAGCCAAGCCACCCACGTGACACGTGTAAAGCACTTAACGAGTGAAAACTTTGGGTTCTGGTAAAAAACAGATATTTACGTTAGTATTTGGCATTATATAAGGAAAGAAGAGCTCTATTGTTACAAAATCTAAACGATTCATTTCCTCCGGTATTTTTGTTGTACCAGTTTCCACAGATACAGCCGATATCAATAAAGAAAGAACAGAGCAAATGCAGAAATGCGTCAAATATCCATCACGCAGTTTTGTGACGTTCGGCTCACTCTGGGTCTTACAGGTTTGCCGACCAGAGCGAGATTCTAAACACACGTTCCAGAGCAAGTTTGGTTTAACAAGACACTAACTATTGTAACCAACCAATGAGGTTATCAGATGATGGACAGCGTAGCTTGGTGAGCCTGGCGTGTATAGTGGACAGGCAACACTTTTCTCACTTCCGGGGAATGAAAACACATATTACTGTTAGTGAAAGCGACGGCAGTCAAATACGCTGTTGATTTAATCCCCTTGAGTCTTGTTGCTACCTCCTGGGGCCTGTTTCATGAAGTAGGATTTCTTAGCCAGATAATTTGTTGAATTTAAGGTACCCCAGTTTACATGCCCTTTATCTCTGTTCACTTACATTTAGCCCAAACTACCTTAAATCCAGCAAGTTATCCAGCTAAGCAAGAAATCCTGCTTCGTGAAACAGGCCCCTGGAGAGCTTCAATAAAAGCGAATATGCACAGAAATCTCCACCCCTAAAAGCAAGCCCCCCCCCCCATGTTCTGCGTCCCACGCTGCACCCTCACCTGCTGTACCTCGGCCACCGTGCTCTTGAACAGCTCAATGTATCGCTTCCCTAGAATCTCCTTGTGCTTCTTGAGGGCGTTCTGAGCCTGCTCTTCGCAGGAGAACAGCACGAAGGCATCCCCTGTAGGCCTCCCGTCCGGGTACTTGACGAAGAGGATGCCGTCCTTCCCGCCGGTGACAGGGCAAGCGGGAGCAAAGAAGAGCAACACATCCTCAGCGGTGGCGGTGAAGGGGAGCCCCCGCATGCGCACAATCACCTGGTTCTCCCTGGACAGGAACTGGGCTACCTCACTGGAGGTACCTGAGGAAGAGAACAGAAGAGTTTCCCCTTATCTTTCAAGGTGGCTGCAAAAATAATATTTAAACTATCTCGTTTTCCTGCTAAAACTATTGAAGGTCGTGTGTAAAAGGCATGAAGCCGTTAAGTTTGGAAATCATGTTTAAAGTGGGGGGGGGGGAAATATATAAGCTAAATAAAAAAGAATGAATAGATATTCTTACCACCAGCTATTTTGAGGAAATCTTCCCCAGTTGCCTTGTACACCTATAGAAGAAAACATCCATTTAAGAAATAACTCGGATGTCAAAGATACGAGACAGAACAGCATTGTTACGGGAGGGGGGAGGGGCACAAAGACCTCAATATAGCGGTTGCCCATGTGGTGCTTGTGCCTCCGGAGTGCCAGATCTCGGTGCTCCTCGCTGACGAAGCGGACCAGCGCCTCCCCGTTCCTGCGACCCTGGGCGTTCAGGCAGAGCGCCACCCCTCCTCTACAAGAGCAAAGGGGAGCCGCCATCAGCCCACAGCGTCAGCCGGAAAGCATGCAGCACAGAATCCGGCTCGCTTTGCTTAAGAACGCTTAGCAGACAGAGTGTTTAGCGATCTTATGTATGAAAAAATAAGGTAATGCATGTTTTCATCCTTTATGCTGGTACATGTTTTTCCCGGAGCTTTTAAGACTGATTACGTCAACGACGATAGCATGGAAATTCCGGGGACTCGAACCCATAACCTCTGGGTTACAAAAGCGGCAGCTTTAAGGCCTACAGCATCTTCTGTATTTGTACACACAGGCAAAGGTGTGGAAGGACACCCGGTGACGGGACTGACTTGGCAATACTCAGGCCCCTGAAGAAACGGGCGATGTCCTGGTCGGACGACTGCCAGGGGAGCCCGCGAGCGCGGATCACCGTGTTGTCATCCACCCTCTCCATCTTGCTGCTGTGCGGAAGGAGGAGAAACTAACATTAATGTGTGCTGTACTACTTTCCAGCTGAGTGACAAATGGATGGATGGGGTCTCTTACCAGGTGCCTGTTTCAAATTTTTCATTTACTCTTTCTGGGTGGGAGAACTTGTAACCTGAAAGAAAAAATAATCAAAAATACATAAAAATAAAAATCAGGAAAGGTAGCTAATGAGAATATTTGCTATTCAGGGAAGGGTTACGTTTAACATTTATTTACTCACACACGGGGTCTGAAATGAGTGCCAGGATTATGTCGCTCATGGTCTGGACCTTTGTGGAACCATATCCATAGAGTGACAGATCTGCCTTTATGTTCAGATCTGGCAAAGAGTATTGGTTAAGGAGAATGGAGGAATCAAAACAAATTATATACATGTGTTTGTGTGTGCGCGTGCATACGTGTGTGTATATAAAATACATTTTTTGATATTACAAAAAAAACAGTAATACCTCACTTGGGTGGTACAAGTAATTTAGTAACTCAGTTACTACTCAAGTGCAAATCATAGCAAATATAGTAACAGCATGAAATACACAAATCATTGTGACTGATTAATGATGAACGAACATGGGATCAGTATGTAACCAACTCTTAGTTTCTGGTTAATTAACACATTAAGTAAAAAGGGTACTAGATTATTTGTCTCCCTCAAGTGTTGTATTACCACAAATTCTTATAAAACACGTTACTGTTCTAAGAGAAACCACACCAAAATGTGTCTGACGTCTGGGCTTTCACAATTCTCTCATCGGAAGCTTTCAGTATTTTATATCGTCTGTTTGTTCGGTTTTTACTGCCACCGTTGGGCTATTCGGGTGAGAGCTGGCCTCCTCCAGATATCTGACTAACACGTTAAACCTACAGTTCGCTTCCCTGGTTCATTAAGCCAACTATTTTGTTATGCGAATCATAATTACTTACTATTACTTAGAACTAATATAGACACAGTGTTGGTCTTTTTCCTCATCATAGTCATGTTCTGAAAGCTAAAAGCCTGGGTGGGTCCACAGGACTGCTCTGTTGGCTAAACACTGTCCTTTCTTTCAGGAGGCAAATGAGCTGTCTGTATTGTTTTTACATTTGCATTTCAACCACCCCCTCCCCACCCACACACACACACACACACACACACACACACACACACACACACACAAGTTCCACAGGGCAACACCCTCTGTGTTTCTGGTTTCACAGAAAAGGGCAGAGGCACTACAGACTAAAGAAGTCCAAATGCAGCGACCAGGCAACAGGCCCATCCATCTCAAGAACAGAACACCCAGGAAAATAAGCAGAGAGAGACGCTGAACCGTACGTAGATTACTGAACGATGGCTGAAGGCCTCCTCCCAAAACCCTGATTACTGAGGGACAAGGATACAATCTGCCATGTTCTGAACATCCAAGTCCTTCAGATCCACTGACTCTGGGAAGTTTTTCTTGAAGTCCTTTCGCAGGTCGAAAAAAGAGTAGAAACATTCCGGAAGCATGATGTTCTGCAAGAATATGTCCATTAGCATAACCATGTACAATATTTATGATTTAGGAGCCTATGACAGGGAAAGCGTCCACGAGAATGAACAGCATCGCACCACAAGACAATAAAACACTGTCTCCAATACTTGCTGTTGTCACTTTTTCATTATTAAACAGTCGAGCAGTTAACCAATATTTTACTTACAGCAAATAGGATTAAGGTGATATATAGTCAAATTGAGGAATTCTGCATTCAAACAATTCAAAGACATTTTCCGTTTTTAAGTGCAATAATTCAGCTTTTGACCAATAGAAAAAAACATGACTTTTTCTGCCTGTAGAGTGTCAGTGAATTACAGAGAAAGTTGTTCCAACTGGAGTTTCCAGCCCCCAGAATGTGTGAAAACAGCAAATTTCCCCAGACTTACCTTGCTGGAGGCCTCAGGATGGATGACTTGACGGATGTGAAGCTGACCATCGGTACATAAACAGAATGAGGTTCCAGTCCCAAAACTGATTCCATTGCTCAGTTGCTGGATAAACTGTCAATTACATGAAAAAAACCAACTCTCACTCTATTAAAAAATGGTAATGCTAAAACACTATTTAGAATTTAACAGATCAGCACTGCATCCATGAAAGGCAAAGCATAAATGTGGCAAGGCAGGATAAACGTTACAGCCAACTCCGACACACACTAAATTACAGAAAGGTGACCTCCAAACCTTAGCCTATTTCACCCAAAGGAAAATATGTACAATAATTGCATGAGAAATGCCTTTTTTGGGATATTTATCACATATAGTGACAGGTACAGTTGCATCATTTTAAAGTGTCTCTGTAATACGATTAATTTATTATTCCCCAGAAAGATCATCGTTAACATTGATTAATATTTGTAAATGTTTATCTTGTTATTAAAAAAACATCGGTAATAAGTTACACAACGTATTGACAAGTGTTTTCACAATAACGTGCACCACCCGTATTGCGAGTAAACAAATTAATCCTTACATTTAAAGACACATTGGCTTAATCTTGTTCGTACGATATCATGCCATGGAATGATGAGTAATGTATTCAACTAATTTAATTTGTGAATTTGCCATCTTCACCTGGTTTAAGGCGTGCTCCAGAGGCTCTGCCGCACAGATCGTTTCCTCCTCTATCCCACTTTGTTCTTTACATTCCTCGGTCAGCTCCAAGTGTTTCGGCTTCACGAAAACTTCATTAACTGGCCCGGTCTGCACGAAATGCGATTTCTATGAGCTTCCATATCCAGACAAAAACTGGCAGCTTGAAGAAACTATGATGTGGCCCTTTACGTAGGCAAAGCAGCAAATTGTGGTAGAGGGAACTGCATCACAAATATTTAAAACAAAATGACAGATCGTATCCCGTATATTATCCGAAATTATCTTGTAATGACATTTGGAAATATAATAAAAGTTAAAATAATACACCAGGATATAAGAAAACGTGTTTTTGAGACCAATTTCCCGGCCCTAAAATGGCTTGGTTTACACACTTAGAACAAAGGAAGACGAATTTTTTAAAAATAATACCTTCTTGTTCGCCAAGTCCACAACTTGCCACACCAGTTGAATGATCTCCTTCTCGTCCGATCCCAACTGATTCCCACTGGCACCAGATGTAGTACAGAATAACGCCACCAAATAATCAACATTCGCCGTCATGGTTAGCATAGAAAAGAAAACTAAGCTAAATGTAACTAAATAAAAAAAAAGGGAAAAAAACACCCCCCCAAACAAAAAAAAAAAAAATCACCGAACCAAAGGAAACCAGCAACCACCACCAGCTACAGACACCTATCGCCAAAGCTAGGTGTGTTTCTCCTGCTACAAGTATTTAGTGGCTTTTTTGATTGCGTGAGAACCTATGCAAAACAGGTAGCACCCCCCTCTGCCTCGTAATGGCTGAACGGCCCTTTTTTTGTGCATCTACCTGTCCGCCGCCCACGTGACTCAGGTAACAGATACCTGCCCTGTTCTGGGTCTCGTGCCATTGGTGCTTTTAAACGGGGACGTGGCATTGCAGAAGGACCGGAGCAACCGCTGCTTTCTAACTAAAGTGCTACCATTTGTGAAGCCAATGTTGTCGAAATGAGTCAGAGAACGGTGTGTACCTGTCCACCAGTAAAACAACCTAAACCGGATAGAATCAGTGCTAGTTCCTGATGATGCTTTGTTGCGCAGGAGACCTGTTACGCGTTTTATTTACGTGTGCATCGCCCACGCAGACTAGAATCGCATACGATTTTTAATATCAGAAATACCTGTGCTCAGTATATTTGATGCTGCATTGAGATCGAGTATCAGTGGTGAAAACGTTTAGTAACGTGTCGCTTGAGTATGACGGTTTGAGGACACGGTGTGCTTGACATTCTGCATGCACAGTTCCAATAAAACAAAACAAAAAACATCAGGTACAGCTGCGTGATAAATTATTTTAGGCGTTAACCACCTTAATCTTACACCCAAAACATACATGACAATACGTATCAACATCATGGAGAGTGAAAAAATTGGCATTTCGAGTTTTGCAGGTGGATGTAGTAGCAGAACATATTATTTCACAACTATGTCTGCTTTTGGTAACGATTCGCCGTAATACTAAGCATGCAGCGCTGACAGGAGCAGCCCGCCGTCTGCAGCCGCGGCCCACGTGCCCGGAAGTCTCGCGCCGGATTCCCCGCCCCCAGCGGAAGTTTTTTTGATCGCGATCGGAACAAGATGGCGGGGGACGCCTCAATGGAGCTTCTGTTTTTGGATACTTTTAAGCACCAGAGCGCAGAGGTAACGGCTTACGGCAGAAATAGTGGCGTTTGCTTTCTTCTAGGTGGCGGATGTGAGGCTGTTCTGACGGGGCTCCGTTGGCGCCGCGCTGGGATCAGTTTAGGATGACGAATCCCAAGCTCCCTTCTGCAGCCCCGATGCCCTACATACCCCGTCGGGAACCTGTCCTGCTTGACCGCGTCTTACTTACTGGCGTATTTGTATATATTTGAGCTTTAAAACCGATGGTCTGTGACATTTGGGCGATTTAGGTTTTGTTCACCGCCATCCGACGTGGCGGGAGTTTATAAGGCACTGTGTGGCTAAAGCTAACGTGCTAACTACACAGATCCTGTAGCTGCACCACTTGGAGTGTTTACCATGATGCATGGTGTGCAGATGAGTCCCACTTGGAGTACGCGACACGTTAGCTCTTATTAAGACGGGTTAAATCCGTCTCACTTCTCTCACTGCTTGATGTTTTCCCCTCGGTTATATAGATCCTTGCAGTATCTTAAAAATAAGACGCACAGGTGGACTAGCGCGGTACGATCTGAAATGCACCAGATCTTAAACGTCACTACGTGATACCGCCCTCTATGGGGCCGGCCTCGCACCCAGGGTTACATGTGTCAAGAGTTGGGAAATTACTTGGACAGCTCACACTGTGTTGCCACCTTGATGTAATCCTCTGAAATACCAGATTATGCAAAATAATAACCTCACATCTATTTAAAGTAGTTGCTAGTGTTAATGATGCTTTCAAGTGTGGTCCCACCTTTTTGAAAGGAACAGATCTTTACACGCCATAGTATCCCAAACATACCGCGATCTGTCAGAAAGCGTATAATATCTTAAGTACAGTGGCTGTCCTAGTCCGTATCTATAGATAACCTCCATATTGACATTATGAGCTCTACTAAAAAGAATGAAAAAGGTGCTATTCCTTTTGAGATTTCTGCATAAAATGTAATGACTATTTTCCATACAGAACAGTATGATTTCGCATTTTAGCCTGGTTTGTTATTTCTAATTGTCTGTGGGATGCTAGGAGGTGCTTCATATGACACTGTTAAAGACACACGTCAGCACCGGGAACCAGCCCGGTTCTGTCAGCACTGTCTTCAAATCCAAGGGAGCCCACAGACCAATTAAAACTGGTTTTACCTGCTCTGCAAACTTAATGTTTCACTGGACCAAAGCCTGCATGAGTATATGTCATCTCTTGTGTTTCTAAAAACAAGAATGCTTCCCTTTATATTATAATAAAAATATTTATTTTTCATTTTCTGTGAATGTTTTGAAAGAAGCACTTAATCCTTATTTTTAGTTAATGTCCTGTTCTCACCTATTTCAGAAAACATATTTACGGCCCTTCAATGTGAAATTTGTGATATTAGTGCCAGGTGGGTGTAAAAGATGGATGGATTGATTAGTCTTAAAGAACAGAGGAAAGACATTTGGAATGACAGACACCATAGGATGGTATAACACAGACCAACATGGAGGTATCTGTTTGTTCTCTGTTGTCAAGCAAAATACAATGTGCTCCTGGTGGAAAAGTTACAGGAAATGACCCTTGGTGATGGCTTTGCATTTGTCTCCCTTCCCCCAGCTCACGAATGTGGACGTGGTTCGCTTCCCATGCGGTGTGCTGATCACAGAGGTGCGGGTGGTTCCTCCTGGAATCAAAGCTCACAGCAGTCTCCCGGACAGCCGTGCGTTTGGGTGAGAGTCTGAGCTTCGCTTGCAGGCCGCTAACCATAAAAGTCAGATTTTTTAATGGTTAATTCATTTGGTGCGTGTGTCCCATTTTCTCCTCCGTTTGCTTGAGAATAGAACCCAAACTAATGCCTCAAACAGGCGTAGATGGGTTTTGCCTGCCTTTCGTGTGAAATGAAAGGTCTGTCCATATAAAGTTGTCTGTTGCCATCACACGCCTTTGGAGTTCGGGAATTTGGCCTATCTCCTTGTCAGGCACCTCACAGCACCTTTTGAGCTGAGTGTTTGCATTAGCAAAGTGGATTAGAGACAGCCGTCCATTTTGGGCTGTTTTCACTTTTTGTTTTGGGTATTTGAAGTTTCTGGCTGTTTGCCTGAGGTTAAATTATACTTTGGTGATACTTAGTGTCACTATTTTTAAGCTACCTTGCGTCTTTTTTTTTCCTCTTTTAGGGAAACTTACCCCCATGCCTTCCAGCTGGACCTGTTCTTCAACAATGTAGCCAAGCCCAACTCCCCGGTCTTTGACAGGTTGGGCAGGTGAGTTTGCATGCCTAGCTGATCCAATGAGTTTTCCCTTTTCTCTCCGCTGCCCACGCCTTTCTCGCTCGTCTCGTACATGCGCGCCCACAGGAAGGCAGAGCACGCACCGGGCTGGGCGCGCGATCTCTGTCGGATCCTGCGTGCAGCTCACCGAGCTCACTGCCGTTATGTGTTATCCGCCCCTATGTGACGAAGTAATAGATTCAGATTAAGTTGAAATTCACCTATCTGTGAAAATCGAGCACCAGAACCCTCTTTCTTATTCATCACTAAATTATTATTTATATAGTGTCAGTCAGCTGACAGTATTTATTCCATCCTTTATGCTGCTGCACTTATTATTATTGTTTACATACAACTTTCAGTGCACTATGTAAATAAACCCTTAGATTCAGCCCCCTCCTTTCATATTGTCGGAATGCACATTATTGGCACTGTTACAGTTCACAGTACTCATCTCTGCAAATAATATAGCCTCATGTCAGTGTAAAGTATGCAGCAGCAAGTAACGTGGTGATTAGGGTGAGTTTTTCCCCTGGAAACAGCAGGAAAATGGTGCCTGCTGTTGTACCTATAAGTGAGGTACCTGCCATTGCTTCTGCAGCATAACAGCTTGTATAAATGGGTAAAATTCTGCCACTTTGTACAACCACTGATAGGAAGCAAAACTTAACACAAATCTGTTGCCAGGTTACGGAGTTTGGTTCCCTAGAGAAATTCCACATTTGGGCTACTGTCTGATGTATGTGCGTTTGCTTGCCTTTCCTGTTTGTTACTGGGAGAACGGGATACTTAAGTGAGATGTGACCTTTGTAGGTGAAGCATGGCTACCGGCTGTCTGAGAGACTGACCATAATAATCTGTTGGTCAGCACATTGTATGTTCGCCTCCCGTGTACCGCGATCTCCACACGCTGGTACTCTGCATGTAGCAGCCTGTCTGGTCCTCCCCCAGGGAGGACCCCCTAGAATCCTCAGTGCTTTGGAGAAAAAAAGCTCTCTCCTCCTTTCCCACAGCCTGGAATATGATGAAAACAAGTCCATCGTTTTCAGACCCAACGGGAAGGTAATTATGTGTTTTATTTGTGTGGAAAGACTGATGCCAGTTTCAAATCTTCTCCTGTAGATCTGCTTTCCTCTAATGCTCATTTTCTGTTCTCTCTCTGTCAGTTTTCCACTGAGCCTTTTTTGGTTAATAACAAGCGAATATAAAACATTGATCCGCGAGGTGTCTTGTAACAGTGACATAACTCAGATATTAATATCCGGTTTTCTCACAAGAGGAGTAGGCGTTTGTTTTCTTCAGATTTTGAATTTTATTTTATTTCCACTGTGCAGGGGGCTGACAGTTGTGGATAGCAGTCTGTGGGGCAGCTTGCTCATGCAAAGCGAGACTCATACTCCCCCTCCCCCAATACTGCATGGTTTATCCTTTTAAAATAGGAGGCCGCCTTGACAAGGGC
>JAODJX010000136.1:9726349-9741501 GCA_026776945.1 Isichthys henryi | reverse complement strand
ACCCTGCAGCCCCCGTGGCGATACCCCCCGCCCTCACTCACAATCCATTCTACCTGGTCTTAAATTTTTCACAGAACACTGTGTTGCTACCACATTCAATACCTCATTCAATGCTGCTAGTATAGATATTCAAGTCTCATGTACTCTTACGATTTCTGTTGTCGTCGTCATGGTCGTCATAAGTCATTGCACAGTCACTTAGACTGTTGAACCTCCTTGATGCTAGTAATACTAATGCCATTACAACACCAGACTGTTGAGCTGTACAGCCTCTTGAGGACGACTATAACAGTTGGAACTTTTTTGTGCACTCGTGGCCGTTATTCCAACTGAGCAAGTGAAAGCTGACCTAGGGAAAACCCATCTGGGGCCGTCTAGTCGATGAACGCAGCTCAATGCAGATTTCGGATATACTAAAGGACTTTATCGTCTATGCTACATGGCCGTCATTCACATTGTATGTCGTACGTTAGTTCGCTATGAATGAAAGCCTTTCTTGTTTCAGTAAGTGTGACATAATTGGTCGGAGCGATATGTGATCTGCTGTTAAATGACACGCCTGAGATACAGTGACTGTAGACTGGCTACCGTTACAGCGACCTTGGCACAAAAACATTATTATTTTTTTTTTTTTGTCTACATAATAGTGGAGGTATGTGTTTTTGACAGTAGATGTGAATTCCCCTGTTGACCTTTGACGCATGGTGGCACAGGGAAGTCATGAATCATCTTTTCAGTAGGCTCAGACTCTCGGCGCTGATGAGGGTAGTGGCGGATCACAATTCCGCCGACAGCATGGCGTTTAAGAAACACTCGTCTCTTAACTTGGGATGATTCTTTTTGCCGAAACCCGACCTTTCTCAGTGCAGTTAGACATGCGGCGTGGCCAAGAAGCTGAACCGAAATTAATTAGTTGATTTGTGCCATATCCCGTGTCTCTTCCGTGACTGGCGGGGTGCCCTCTGGTGACCAGGTGAACACAGATGGCCTGGTCCTGCGAGGTTGGTACACCACCCTGACTGTGGCAGTGTACGGCACGGCGGAGAGGACACACGGGCATGATCGGGAGTCCCCACCCCCACCCCCACCGCCGCCCCCACAGCAGCAGGCTGGCCTGAAACGAAACGTCAAGCACGGTGGGTGTTTGTATATTAATTTGAAAGTGTCATTAAGGACAATGAACAGCATAGTGTATGTGCAAAACATCAATGAGGCTGTTTTCTGTTCCCCATGATACTCTAGCGGAGGTGGATAGTCCAGGTCCAGAATGTAAAAATCCAGCCCAAGATTTTGTTTCAACCAGATGAGTATTCTGAGTTTGTGACTCTTTATGCTCAACTGATTGGTTGAATCTAAATCTTGTTCTGGAATTTTACTTTTTGGACCTGAACTATTCACCTCTGTACTTTAGCTGCCTCATTGCCTTGCTTCTATCTGTTAAAACACCCAGCTGTACCTGTAACTAAATTTCAAAACTAGAATAGTCTCCAGCAAGCACCTCGGAGTGTTGTGAATGAGGACGGGCAGGCTCCTGTTGCTGTATGCCTGAGCTGTTCTTTCCATCGAGATGCATTGTAAATCTGCCTAGTTTGTTCGCTTTAGAGTGGGACAAAGAGGATCAGTACAATGGCAGTCCACCGAGGCCCCAGCCCAGGGGCCCCAGGACGCCCCCGGGGCCCCCACCTCCTGACGACGATGAAGAAGAGACTGTTTCACTTGCAGGTGAGGTCTTGGATACTTAAAAAGCACATTTAATATGGTTTTAATGGGGTGATATGACATTTCATGCTAACTGCTAATCTTACAGTACATCCTGTTGATCTTGATAATATCCTTGATTTCGACCTGGTAGTTTGTGGTAGTATTGGCTGTGCCCATTAAGGGTGCCCTTCCTGTCATCTTCTTCATGGTGTCAGTGGGAGCGGAGAAGGGCGACGGCCCGGAGGAGAGGGACGATTACTTGGAGCCCATCTCCCCCGAGCGAGGCTCCCTGCCCCTAGAGGAGCCCTACTCTGACGACCCTGAGGGCGAGGAGGAGGGCGAGGAAGAGGAGGAGGAAGAGGCTGGACCGGAAGAGGAGGAGGAGGAAGACGAAGAGGAGGATGTGCGGACGGAGGGCAGTGCAGTGGAGGATGAGGATGAGGAGGAGGAAGAGGAGGAAGGGGAGGAGGATGAGGAGGAAGAAGGCGAAGGTAGGGGATGAGGAACTAGAAAAATTTTATTGATATATATATCAGTTGATTTCAGTAGCTCTGGTCTATGAGATAATATAATGTTAGTGTCATACTCAGACAGTACAGCTGAATTTCATGTGACCAACAGCATTATGTCACCTGTTTGGTATTTGGCATAAAATCCACTTGTGTTTTGATGCATTCTGCCTCCCGTTTGATATCTAGGGGATGATGGGTATGAGCAAATCTCCAGCGACGAAGAGGACCTGGAGAATGGCAGCTTCAAGTTGCCCAGCTTCGACATGGACTACACTGCGGAGGACCTGGCAGCCGTTCCCACTGTGCAGTACGACCCGTATGAGCGTGAACTCCGCCCCCTGCAGCACTTCAGCCCCCCCTACAGGACGCGCTTTGAGACGGAGGTCGGCAGGCTGATGGCTGCCGGCCCCTCGGATGAGAGCGCGGGGGCGGAGTCTGCGGCCAAGCTTATGGAGCTGTTGGAGACGCACCAGGATGACCGTAGCGCTCGCTGGGTGACAGCGCTGGAGGAGATTCCCAGCCTCCTGGTGAAGGGTCTCGGCTATATACATGTCCGGGAGCCCAGGGACGAGGGCCCTCTCAGGCAGCTGGCGGACTGGACGATTCAGGCCTTGAGTCTGGATGCGGCGCTAGTGCAGCCCATCGCCCTGAACGTGCGGCAGCTGAAGGCCGGAGCCAAGCTGGCGTCTTCGTTGGCTGAGTGTGGGCCCCCGGCGCTCTCCCTGCTCCTGGAGGGCGGGGTCATCGGCCGCCTCCTGGAGCTCCTCTTTGCTGAGCACGTGTCCTCCTCCCTGAAGCTGAACTCCCTGCGCTCCCTGGACAGCGTGGTCAGCATGCCTGAAGGCATGGAGGCCTTCCTGGGAAGCGCGGCGGAGGAGCACAAAAAGAGCGGCTACCAGAGGCTGCTGGAGCTCATCCTGCTGGATCAGACAGTGCGCGTGGTGACGGCCGGCACCGCCATCGTCCAGAAGGCGCACTTCTACGAGGTCCTGACAGACCTGCGGCGGACGGCCGGCCTGTGGGCGGATAAGGTGCCGTCGCCTTGCGCGCCGACGTTGGCCGCAGCCCCTGGAGAGGGTGAGGCAGAGGCGGAGAGCGCGCAGGAAAAGCCTGGGAAGGAGGATGAGGCGGAGCCCGGGAGTCCTATGGAGGAGGAGCCGCTGATGGCGTCGCCCGGAGTCAGCGAGGCCGACTTGGAGCAGCTCATCGGCATGCTGGATGAGCTGCTGCACTTGCTGGAGACGGCGCCTCACACCATGATCCAGCCGCCGGTGAAGTCCTTCCCCACCACGGCCCGCATCACCGGCCCGCTGGAGAGGGACGACCCCTATCCCATCCTCTTTCGGTGAGTGCCACTCAGCTGCTGGACCCGCATGGCCCATACGCTGATGCTGACTTTATGCTCTGGTAAAATAAACCCGTTGATCCGGAAGGTTTCGAATTAGGGCCTCGTATTAGTCTCCTGACATGTCGCAATCTCTTAGTTGAAGGTCTGATGCTTGAAAGCTAATACAGGTGCCATTTTGTCCTTCCCTGTCCTCCCAGGTACATGCACACAATTCACTTCCTGGAGTCCCTGACAGTGGCGCTGTCCACCCCAGCTACAAGTGCCCACCCGGGCGTTTCCCAAGCCACCAGAGAGCTGCTGCGTTTCCTCGCTCAGTCCCAGCAGGGCCTGCTGTTCCTGGCCGCCGAACACGAGGCCACCAGCCTGCTTATGCGAGCCCTGGCGCAGCTGTGCGAGACCGAAGCAGACGACGGGGCCGTGGGGGACGGACCGGGGGGCGCCATGGAAGATGGTGGGGGAGGTGCCATTTGGCTCATGCAGGTGCTGCACGCCCTGCAGGGTGTGGCGGAGCTGATGGAGCAATGCGGCGCCCCTGGTGGCCTGCCAGAAGAAGGCGACAGCGCCGAGGTGCTGGCTACACTGCACGCCCTCTACCTAATCACCTTCACCCCCACGGGCCGTGCTGCCGTCGCCCACGTCTTCAGTCTGGAGCACAATTTCTCCTCGCTGGTGGTGCTGATGGAGCATTACTCCAAGGAGGGCCAGGGGTGAGCTTCCTAGCTGGTGTGGGGTCACAGCGACTTTCGTTGTGTGCAAGGCGTTGGCTAACTCACCTCCACTTCCTTCTGCTCTTATGCCCCCCCCCCCCCGCTTCACCCAACAGGGAGGCCAAGGCACGGAAGTCGGTGACGTACACCTACGCCTGCATGCTGGTGCTGCTGGTGGTGCAAGCTTCCAACGACCTGTGCATGATGGAGACCTACGCTAGCCCCCTGCTGGCTGTGTGCAAGGCCGACGAGAACAACGCCAAACTCCAGGGTGGGTGTCCCTCCGCCCCCGACATCTGGGTAGTCGCTCCGCCCTTTTGTGCACGTCACATGGTAAAAGTCCAACATGGCTCAGGCTCCCACTGAGTGTGGGACTGCGATCCGCGTTCGCTCGAAAGGCAGACGACCGCTCGTACTCGTTTTTCTGCGAGAAGCTTCGATTATGGCCGTATCGCTAGTTTAATTTGTTTCGTTCTGACAATTGGACTCGAGCAATCAATGTCATGTGACCTGTGTGCCGTCGCAGAGCTCAGCAAGTGGCTGGAGCCTCTGGAGAAACTCCGGTTCGAGATCAGCTCCATCCCCACCCTGATCGAGTACATTAAGCAGGTGGGTGGATCCCGTTTTCCTGCCGAGGGAACGTGCGTCAGGGTAGCTGTGCAGCTGCAATCAGCATTAACATACTCGCATTAGCTTAATTGCAGCCAGCCTGGTCTCCTGGAGAAGCTCTTACAGGTGCCTGCATGTCTTATCACTTAGAAGTCAAAATAATTTTCTCAAGGAATCTCGTTAACTATAATGATCAAGTACTTTGATGTTTTGAGCAGCCCTATTTAAATCACCTTAAAGCTTCGGTAGTCTCTTGTGTGAGATTTAAGATGTTCCTTCTCACCAGAACCTGGAGAACCTGCTGACTCCGGAGGGGGCGGGTCTTCTGACGGCGCTGCGTGTCCTGTGCCACATCGCCTGTCCGCCACACCCCATCGAGGGTGAGATCCTGAAACCTCAAAACTTGTGTTCCCTTCAACTTTTATGGGCTACGGGATGCGTGGGTTCCACATTTTCTGCAGATGAGCAAAAGGGTCCTACATTTATATGTTTAGCAAATTTATCTAGATTTTTTTTTATCCAAAATATCATACAGCTGAGCGAGTAGGGTCAGCCAGTCTATGAAGCAATGGAGGTTAAGGACCTGGGAGAAGGTCCCGATTGTGAGATCACTCTGCCGACCACAAGTTCTAACACACGGAACCACACACCCCAAAGAAGGGTTCTGTATGTTCTGTTGAATGTAAAAAGGGCTGTGTGTGTTCTGTGGACCATGTCTATAGGCAGACAGGTTTTATACCCTCAGGTCTTCATACCACAGGCTTTTGTGATGGTTGGGTTCTGATAGTTCCACTAATGAAAAGATGCATTCTGTGATTCCTGTAGATGAGTACCAGGGTTCTCTGTTTATCTGCAGTGGAACATTAAGGTTCTATCTGCTCTTCCACAGGCCAGCAGAAGGACCTAAAGTGGAACCTGGCCGTCATTCAGCTGTTCTCGGCGGAGGGGATGGACACATTCATCAAGGTTCTCCAGAAGCTCACATCCCTGCTGCTGCAGCCCTGGCGTCTCCACGGCAACATGGGCCCGACGCCACAGCGCTCGGCCGTGCTGGCGGGTGTGTGCAGCGCCCTCCGGCTGCTGAAGCACATGCTGACGGAGCTGCTCCGCAGTGGCTCCTTCCAGTTCCGGGATGCGCGCGTGCCTGCTGCATTGGTGGCACTGCACATGGTGGTGTGCTCCACGCCTGCGTCGGGCCGCCTGGACGCTGAGGAGCAGCGGGTACAGGCCGACATCGTGGACATTTTACTGACGTTTACGCAGGGCGTCAGTGAACAGGCCACCGACACAGAAGAGACTCTAGCTGGTAATACCTGGTCCCTGATGCTGAAAGAGGTCCTGGCGTCTGTGCTGAAGGCACCAGAGGGCTTCTTCTCGGGCCTGGCTCTGCTGTCAGAGCTCCTGCCACTGCCGCTGCCGCTGCAGACCACCCAGGTATGGCTTCCGGGGATGGGGGGGACCCTCGGCTCATAGGAGTTTCTTACACAAAAATGATCTTGGGGCAGAATGAAAAATGATTGGTTCAGATTGTAGAGGAGGTGGGTCCAAGCAACTAGAGGAGGTGGAATCAAGAAATTTGATAGGTTGATCCCACCTTCTCTAATTGCTTGGGCCTACCTCCTCTACACTCTGGTTCAGAGAGAGAACGAATCAGTCACATTTTGTTTTGCCGTCATGTCATTTTTGTGTATGTAAAACTCGCCGGTGCCCTGAGCTAAGAGCAGGAGAGCTCATTAGGATTCTGGATGGCTTCTGATCTCCTAGTAATGTGGGTGTGCATGGATGGTTCATTGCTCTAGTATTTACGGGAGGAACAAAGCCTCGTACACTTCGGTCAATGGGGTTACCGTGACCTCTCAGTCACTGACTGGTTCAGCCCACGTGCTGTTTCATTGGCTGAAACTGGGCTGTGATTGACATCAGACAGAAATGCCGGCCCTGTTGAAGTTGAAAGCCTGGATCCAGCTGTCACTAGATTGTGGGATGCAGGAGAGCCTGTGCGCATTAGGCAGGCTTTTTACAGTGCTTACCTGCTTTCCTGAGAGACTCAGCAGACGCAAATATCCTAAATGTGTAACCG
The DNA here is from genome assembly GCA_026776945.1 of Isichthys henryi. Classification (NCBI taxonomy): domain Eukaryota; kingdom Metazoa; phylum Chordata; class Actinopteri; order Osteoglossiformes; family Mormyridae; genus Isichthys; species Isichthys henryi. Next base: position 9,734,544 of record JAODJX010000136.1, on the reverse strand, counting down.
AAATACTCCTGCGAAGGTAAATGCGGCTGATGCTGACTAACGGCCACTTTGCTCTGCTCTGCTCCCCCCAGGCCATCGCAGCCCAGGATGTGGCGGTCGCCCTGAACACGCGGAAGTTGTGGAGCATGCACCTGCAGGGACAGGCGCATGTCCTGCAAGACATCCTGCGCTCCATGAGCGGCACCAGTTGCCAGCCGCTGTTGGCCGTGCTGCGCCGGGTGTGCGTGCAGCTCAGCGACCTGGCCTCCCCCAGTGCCCTGCTGGTCATGCGGACGCTGCTGGAGCTGCTGCTGGAAGACCTACAGCCGTAAGGAGTCTGCATGCTTGCATGCATGCATGCACGTACATGCCGTGAAAGACATATACACACGCATGCAAATACACGTCCTGCTAACAATCAGCCTGTCACATGACGTCAGACGAAAGCTGTTAAATTTGCGTACAAGTGTTAATTTGTTAGCTTTAGGAGAAAATGTCTAAATTCCAGACTGTCAGTGTGTGATGTGGACACCACCTAACCTCCCCCGGTCCCTAACAGCCCGGCAGAAGGCAAGGAGCGGACCTGCACGGCCCAGACGGCCCGCAACCTGGCGCTGCTCGACTCCCTGGCATCGCACCGTGCTTGCAAGGCAGCAGCGCTGCACCTGCTGGGCGGCGGCTGCCGCGGCGACGAACGTCTCGCTGAGCTCTTCCCCTGCCTTGTGGCCCTGTTGACGCCCCCTGCAGGCTGTGAACTGCACCAGCAGCACTGTGCCGAACTGGCGGCTTCCTTTTTTCAGTCCCTTTGTGACCAGGTGGGCTTGCTGCTTTGCTCTAGACCTGGTATAAATCGCCGTTTTGCTCTCAGTGCAGTTTAAACCTGTACATTCCTCACTACAGAGATGAGACTGAAGTAGGAAGCTGAACCATTTCCTTAAATGACAGCCGGCTTTCTGTGTCTGATCGTTGTTCTGATCGAAGTCGGAGCTGTAGTACCTGTTTCTTCCCTGCCGTTGCTCCCATTCTTTGTTAAACGGCCACCATTATGAAATACACACATCTGATAGTCTCGCCTCAAGATGAATTTACAAGGAATTTTCTTGGAGCGAGGTTCCCGAAGGCACGTTTCCATGCTGCCCAGACTGGGAAGGTGGCCCTGAGCTCCACAGCGGGATACCGTGGCTCTCGTTCGTGTCCCGTAGGGCATCTCCATCCCATTCTGCCACCAGGTGGCCCTTAGCCTTGGAAAGGGTTTGGGCAGCTCAGTCGCACCATGAGCTGCTAATACAGCTTTTTTGGAAGCAGTTACTTTACCGACATTGGGGACAGATGCCGTTTTCACAAGGCCCGGCCAGAGGTGGGGGGCCGAGGTCAAAGGCACTGGAGCTCACTGGCATTTAAATGTATTAATTTATCTGTTAGATTAATCTATTGGATGCTAAAACCAGATTCAAATTAGCCACCTTTCAGAAAGCCTGGTAAGGAGGTTTGTTGTGCTTCACTGGGGAAGTTGCCACAGGTTTGAGCCTCATGCGGCTCAGAGGTGAAAGTGTTTTTGTCCTCTTCCTTCATGAAGTTCCTGGTTAATGGGCTTGACCTTTAAGGTGTTTAAATAGCTCTGCCAAGTTGTTTTTCGGCCCCTTTGGCTCCTTGGCGGAGCTGGAAAAGCCAGTTAGATAGTTTTCAAGGGAGGGGGAGTTTTGCAAAGGCCCTGCTGACAGTGAACAAAAGATGCACTTGGGTGGGGAGTGAAAAAATTCTTCCACCCGAGTCATGAAAGGCCTGAGACTGATAGATATAGTGTGAAGTCAAGCAAAATGAGGCCGTTTGATGCTTGATCAGCACCCATTTACATAAGCGAAAGTTTGAGTGATTTTCATACGCTGGTTAGTTACCTGCTTTGTGGTGTAATTTAAACGTAAAGCTCAATCTTCAGGTGGGATCAGACAAATTCACTGTAGGTTTGAAGCATTCTTAATTTGACTACATTGGCAGTATGCATAATAATTGTATTGGAATTTCAATAATAAACAATATTGCTGGTTGTGGGATATTATATATATATATATATTTTTTTTTGCGAGGCGGGTGTGAAATAAGGGGAGGGGGTGGATGGGGGTAAGGTTGCGGGGCAAGCTCCTCTAAGCAGCTGTTATTTATCAGATTATGACTGTAAGCTCTGAGGGTGAGAGCGCCAGAGCAAAGGCTCACCCCCCCTCCCGCCTGTTATATAGTCAGTCAGTGGCCCCTTTCCTGTCTCCCAGGACATCTCCCTGATGGTGAGCACAAGTTCAGACGGGCCGTTGTCGGAGGTGGAGCAGCTGGCCAATGCCCTTCCATCCCGGGAGATGCTGTCGGTGGTGTGTGACGCCATGCTTGAGGCCCTAGGGAACCCGGACGGGAGCTACACCCTGGTGCTCACCTGCATTCGCACAATGACCTTCCTGGCTGAGCATGAGTACGGCCTCTTCCACCTGAAGAGGTGAGGGCCGGGCCATGACACTGCCACTCCCAGCTGTGTCTTTAGTCTCCCTCCCTCATCGGCATATTCACTTTGTCTCTCTCATTTGTCTCCTTTGCCTCCTTTGTTAGCATCCTTAGCACGTGTCCCTCATTAGCATCTTTAGCATGTGTCTTTCTTTAGCATCCATAGCACATGTCCTTCATTAGCACATTTAGCATCTATCCTTTGTTAGCATCCTTAGCACGTGTCCCTCATTAGCATCTTTAGCATGTGTCTTTCATTAGCATCCATAGCACATGTCCTTCATTAGCACATTTAGCATCTATCCTTTGTTAGCATCTTTAGCATGTGTCCCTCATTAGCATCTTTAGCATGTGTCTTTCTTTAGCATCCATAGCACATGTCCTTCATTAGCAGATTTAGCATCTATCCTTTGTTAGCATCCTTAGCATGTGTCCCTCATTAGCATCTTTAGCATGTGTCTTTCATTAGCATCCATAGCACATGTCCTTCATTAGCACCTTTAGTATATCTCAGCTATTAGCATCCTTACCATTTCTCTCTCATTAGCCCTTTTCAGCGTATTTCCCTTGCTAGCACATTTAGCATTATTAGTCATTTCAACAATGAGCTTTGAAATGCATTTTCTAGGATTCATTTAGCTTTTCTCTGGTTTGCTGTATTTGACTGTGATGTACCTTGGCTAAGTATGTATCCGTTGCTGCGTTACTGACCCTCTGCTTCAGTCGTGGGTCAGTATGTTCATGGCTTACAGCTGTTCGGCTGTGTGCTAACGATGCAAACAATGTTACCAGGAGTTTGGCTAGTTTTTATTGTTCTACGTTGCCAAGAAGGGTGACACTCACGGGTTAAGGCTGCTTTGTCGCATGTAACCAGTGTCTGAATAATGTTTTGGTACAGCCTTTAGCATTAAGTCTGTATGCTCAGCAATGCGTCCTCACCCAGGTCGACAGGACCAGCTTGTAATTACAGCTGCTGTTTACTGAAGAGAGTTTGGTCACATTCCTGTATCAGGGGCACGGCAGCAGAGATTCCCTCTAAGAGAATTAACCCATTTTCAGTGACAACACAATGACTGCATGTCACCACTTTAAAGAACATGAACTGATCACCAAAGGATTGAAGGTTCTGTTCACCGGCAGGAAAGGTGCATTTTTTGTAAACTTATAATGGAACTTTCATTAAAACATTTTACAAACAGTGATGGTAAAGTTCCATTTGTCACACTTTCTGACTGTGAAAGAGGGTTTGATAAAGTGCCAGTTCATATAATGGAAGTCATGTAAAAATATCTCATTTTCAGTTAATAAAAATTATAAACAGTAATATTTTGCAGTTGTTAGACAGTGGTTCAGTACCTTTCTTCACTGGTGACCAGAGTCTCCCAGTACCCTCCAGTTTAACCACACTGACTTAGTGCTGCTGGAAGGTGGTTTGTTTGGGTGAGTGGGGGATTACTGAGCGCTGACGTGACTGTGCCTGCCCGCCCCACCCCCCCAGCGCACTGAAGAAGCACGGCGCATCTGTGTGCACCTTGGTCAAGAGGGTGATCCTCATCTTTAACAAGGAGTCTGCCGAGCTGGTGTCAGCGTTGCTGGACTTCCTGCGGCAGATCCTCAACACCGATTCCCTGGTAAGGCCTCCCCCTCTGTATTCCGGAGCTTTCCGCACCTGTGCTGCAAAGAGTTCAGCAAGGACGTTTGTTCCTGGGTGTGGTCACTGGCCGATCTGCAGGATAGTCCCATAGGAATAAGTAGACCTAACCCCACAGCCTGAACCCACAGCCCCAATGTTGCAACCTTGGACCCTTAAGGCGTCTGAGATGACCATCTTAGATTATACTGTTCATTTGGCCTCTTTCCTCGATACTTCTGTCTTTGTCCAAATTGTCCGGGATTAAATGCACTCTGACTTCACTGTGAAGCTGACTCTTAGTGTGACCTGACTTTTGTGCGCTCCCGCTTATCTGCAGTGATTATGTAATGCAGTGTAACTGTGATTGTCATTTAAATTGTTGGCTTCCGTTTTTGTGCCGCGATTAGTATAATAATAATAATAATACTAAATAGTGGCGATTAAGAAAGAGAACAGCTTCTGTTTTCAAACGGCTGTCGTGTCCTTTATTGAAATTACTTACTCACGCCGCAATACGTTTTTTTGCGCTCTGTTTGTGGGTCTGCTGCATTGTGAACATTTCTGTGGCCCCTAGTGTTGTGGAATGATATAGAGCAAACACAGAGGAAGAGTGTAGGACCTGACAGCTTTCAAGCTGCTACAGAATGCTGCCTAATTTAGAATTTTGAATAAATTAGAACATAAGTTGGAGCAGAACTGTCCATACGTGGTGGTTCCTGGAACCCCAGTGATGCGCTCAGGGACGCTGTGTACACGTATGCATTTGCTCGTGTGCATCAGGCCTGCTGCGGGGATGAAGGCCCCACGCCCATGGAGACGGACGGGGGCCCCCCCCCACGCTCCCTGGCCTTCAGCGTGGCGGACATGAAGCAGCTGCTGCAGTGGAAGGACGACTCACTGGAGCACCCGCTGCCCGAGCTGGAGAAGCAGATCGCGGTAAATCACCCTGCACACTACTCTGCCTCATTCTATACCATGGGCTATAGTTCTGGGCGCTGTACTGTATGATGCTACACTGTATACTACACTATACTCCTGAGTAGCACAATGTTACTCCGCCATACTGCACCATAGTCCAGAGTACTACAATGGTACTACACTGTCTAGTATACCACAGTCCAGAGTACTGCAGCAGTACTACACTACGTACTCTACACAGTCTATAAAACCAATGGCACTGTACTGTGTACTATACCACAGTTCACAGAGCTACAATGGTACTATACTGTGTACTATCCCATAGTTAATAGTACCACAATGGTAGTGTGGTACTATATACTATTCCATAGATCATAGTAACACACCGAATGCTATAGTATATTACACTTTGTACTGTACCATTGTTCAGAGTAGTTTACTGCACTACACTGTGTACTATACTGTAAACCATAGTATCACACCGGGGCTATACTGTACTGTACCATAGTTCACAGTATGATACCACAGTCTATACTGTAGTGCTACAATATGAAGTACACAGCTGTGATATTATACTCTGTGCTATATGGCAGTATTGTAGTTGTATATTTGCCCTGCCATCACTGACTGAGTTGATGGTACCAGTGATAACAATTGAAGCCGTAACACTCATCTGGAGTGCCGTTCTGCTTGCCTTTCTGTTGTGGAGGGGGGCTGTCTCAGAGCCGCCGTTTGATTGGTCAGCACATGGTAGTGCGTGTCGTGTATTTGTGTAGAAGCAGGGCCTTTCTGAGATGTGGAAAACCTCATTGTCTCGAATTCCTCACTGAGACGCGACTGTTTGGTGCGGGCAGGAGTTCAGCAAGGAGGATGACGCACTGGAGACTCTCCTGGAAAACGTGGTGGGCCTCAGGCAGATGCTTGAGGGTGCCACCGACGCCCCCTGTGCCCCCGAGCAGGAGACGGAGCCCACCCTGCCAGCGCCTGACACCTTGCAGGCCCAGTTTAACCACAGGTCCCGTCCCGTCCCACTCGACGCCACCCTGCAGGCTGCCGGCACTCTGTGCATAATATTAAGGAGCATAGACTAGCAGTCAAAGACCTGACAGCTGTGCTCTTAGCTTAGAGGGCATGGTTACAGGTTTACTGCCTGACAGATGTCAGGTTTACTGCCTGACAGGCGGTGTGCTTAAAATCAGGCCGTGAAACATCTCCGTCTCCATAGAGATGACCCCTGTGTGCCCCTGCAGGACGGTCTATGTCCTCTCAGACGTGTTGGATGATCAGCTCAAGGCCCTGTGGTTCTCTCCCTTCCACGGTGAAGACATGGACACTGAGCTGGACATGGTAGGTGGCTCTGTACACGTGTGCATGCGCACCCCCATCTGTGGCCAGCTCCCGTGTGATGGCTGCCTGCTCTCTCAGGTGAAGGTGGACCTGGTGGGGATGGCCGAGGAGTGCTGTCCCGAGCTGGACCTGAAGGCGGAGTTGGAGCGCTCTTTCCTGACGGAGCCCACCTCCCCAGGGCACAGCAAGGCTCCCAAGGTCTTCAAGCTGGGCAAGCACAAGCACGAGACCTTCATCACTTCGAGGTAGGGGGGCGTTTCTTTAAATCACGTGATTGGCTGAAGGGGGTCTGTTTTTAGCTCATGTGATTGGCTGATGGGGGGTGTTTTTAGTTCATGTGATTGGCCTGTTGGGGTCTGTTTTTAGCTGGTGATTGGGGTCTGTTTTTAGCTCATGTGATTGGCTGATGTGTTTTCGCTCATGTTTGGCTGAAGAACATTTATGTAAGTCAGTTTTTACCAGTTTTTTTTTTTCTTTTTTCAGTTTTACCTGTTTTTACTTTATGTTGAGGTCATTTCAGCTGCTAATCAAAGACAAAGCAAGCAGCCCCTGTGCTACCCATCACCTTGGGATCATGATACGATTCAGACGGCCATTGTTTTGCATTCTCTCTAACTGCCTTTTTTTCACTGAACTGCATTGAAGTCACTTTGTGAATAATCACGGATCACTTTTCAGCTCCGGATTATTATAAACCTGCCCCACTCCTCTGGTGTTGTAATCGCCTTTTAACATCTGAGCAGTTCGTCACAGGATAGACCAGAACTGCCTGTTTTTTCCTCTTATTTTTCTGTTATATAATTGTAATAGCCAGTTCACGGCAGAATCAGCTTCGTGGTTGTTTGTCTCCACGCCCATCTGACTCTTTTGGTCACTATGGGTGTAGAGCGTCCTGTCTTAGATGTTTACATGAATGAGTCCATTGATGTCACAGGGCTGGGTGGTGAAGGCATTCCTGCTTGACTTCCTGCCTAATGATTTTTCTGGTCCCTCCCCCGTCCGGCTGCAGCGGGAAGTCGGAATACATCGAGCCGGCCAAGCGGGCGCATATCATGGCTCTGCCTCGGGGTCGCGGACGAGGCGCCTTCGGCCCACAGTGCCGACCGCATGACATCTTCCGGCAGCGCAAGCAGAACACCAGCCGGCCGCCCTCCATGCACGTGGACGACTTCGTGGCGGCCGAGTTCAAGGACATCGGGCTGCCGGTGGGGCCTCTGCAGGTGAAGCGTGTGCCCAAAGGCGCCCCCAAAGTGCCCACGCGGGGCCTCTTCACCGGGACGCGGGGCGGCGGCCGCGGCGGTCCCTTCCACAGCCAGACGCGCTTCTTCACCCCTCCCGCGCCCAAGGGCGTGCTGCTGTCAGGTGCGCTGCTCATGCACACGTGGCGACACGAACACACTACCGACAGCCATGTGTGAATGCGTGTCCCACCATGGGTGCCATGTACTGAAGTTCCCTCTTAATGAGGACGGCGTTATCCCTGTCCATGAATTCAAGGAATAAACGGCAGATTTCTTCTATAGCTTAACAAGTAAGGCATTGTGCTAACAAATGCAGTGGGTGTGGGTTCAAATCCCAGGGAGCATACACAAACGGTAACCCTTCCCTCTACTGTAAGTCACTTTACATAAGTCTCAGATAAATAAATGTCATACTCGCACGCCAGAGTCTCAAGCCTAAGCCTGCATACAGGCAGCCATGTCCAGCTCTCTGCCTCATGATCCAGCCCTCTGTTTGACCAGCATGTCTGTCTCCCCCCCCCCCCCCCCCCCCCCCAGCCACAAAAAACACCAAGGGAGGGGGGCGAGGGGCCCACCAGAGGTCGACAGGG
>JAODJX010000136.1:9700359-9710801 GCA_026776945.1 Isichthys henryi | reverse complement strand
CATTGCTTCTGGGATAGGCTCCGGACCCCCTGCGACCCAGTAGGATAAGCGGTTTGGAAAATGGATGGATGGATGGACATATACCATGTAATGAAATAGTAAATGTATCCTGCATGTATTATTCATGCTTGCATATTGATTTTTGGCTTGGACCATTTATGGAATAGGAAAGGGCTTTTAGGGATTTACTCTTTCGTTACATGGGTTTCTTATGCAAAGTGAGGTAGTGTGCTGTCTGTCTGATTTAATTTGAAGCAGTTCAGTTCAGCTCCTCCTCAGTGATAAGTTGCCCAGGTCTTAAACTAGGACCACGCAGGGTCTGCTTCCCTGCTGCAAAGTACCGCAGCAGTGTGTACGTTAAATACAGCGTGTGTCAGATATATCCGGTCCCCTTTCTTCGTGACTAGTCTGCTCTGCAGCTTCTGTTCGCGTGTGCTGTAAATGCACCCATCCCTGTATAGAAATGCCTTCGGGACGTGCTGCGCGGGGAACCCGAGGTCTGACATCTGTTGCGGTTTGAGCAAGACCCACAGTTCCATGCGTGCAGTCGTGGCCTTAACTGTTTTCTGGTGGTTTCTATTCTTAATTAGGCAAGGCGAACTTGGTGGCTAGTCTGCCAGTCTAAAAGCAGGTTGAAGTGTGTGTGTGTGTGTGTGTGTGTGTGTGTGTGTGTCTGTCTGTCTGTCCGTCCGTCCCCGTCCGGCCGCCCGTGCTTGCACACAGGCAAATGACCTCTATAAATGTCAGTGTCAAGTCAGACATACTTTGTGATTTAACCATTATTCATATTTATCTGGCTTTTGTGATGCAGTCATTTGTTATAATTAACCCGTAGGTTTTAAGTCGTAGGTTGGGGGGGGGGCTCTTTGGACACAGGCCCCCCTAATCTACAGGAATGTGGGAAGGGTCATCACAGCCTTTCCCTGGCGCTATAGACAAATTAACCTCATTTATCGTTCTGCAACCTTGATGTCTGGCTAAGATTCAGACTGAGTCTGTAGGTCAGAGAAGCAGATCTGAGAAACCTCTTTGTATCAGTCAGCAAGGTCCCTTTTACGTATCAATGAAAAATGTTTTACCTGGGTCATCATTTATCAAGCTGTGAGTAAATTTCATCGTCAAAGGGTGTGTAGACACACCAACAGATAACGTGTCAATGAAAAACAATTGTGAAACTTGGCATGCACACATTTCTGCAGTCTTTATAGATCAATCAGGTAAACGTGCATATGTTAAATTGTGCTCCTATAATATGCAAATTAAGCCTTTCAGGTTGCATGGTCTGATGATTAAATAGATAAAATAAGAACAGGATTTTTGGGCAATGTGAGGTAGAGGCATGAACAATCATATTTTGGATTGTAGACACAGGTATAACAAAGAGAGTTTGCTGAATGGTAACACATTGTCGCTGCAGTAAATTCCATCAGCTCTACGGAATGTATTGTACTAGGGCTACTTGATTATAGCGAAAATCATAATCATGATTATTTTGGTCAACACTGTGATCATGATTATTTATCACGATTACTCATTGACTTATTGTAATATCATACATTTATTGAATTTTTTAAAAATCTTGTCAAGGCATTTCTTGAACTTTATATAATTCAGTTGAGAAATCTTCACGTAAAAGGATCATGAAGCCAGGCCTTTGAGTGACTGTCAGCGTCATGTTGGCATCGCCGATGACTTGTGTATTATTAAAATGAAGCTGCTTTCGATTAACAAAAGCAGCTTGATTAGCACTAGGTGACCTAATCTCAACGTAGCTGTAGTCGATTTGCTCCATTTTACATTAGGGAAGCGAGACATCGTTGCTTATTTCGATTTTACGTTTTCCTGTTCACCCACAGGGTAGTGAAAGGTGACGTAACGCCATGTGCTTGTTATGGCATCTATCCGCAGTCTGTCTGCCAGGTCCCTGTGCTAGGTGTGTGCAAAGACGGTACACAGTGGAAATGGTGAAATAATAATAAATATTATTCGTAGTCTCTCAAACTTCTCATCCTTTTATTTCTTGATCACCACTGAGTGCCTTTATACCATATCGTGTTCACATGACTGTAGGCACTTTATATCTGTGGTCCATGCATGCATGTTTCTGCCATTCGGAAGTCCCTAGCATTTCCCCATAGCTTTTGTAATGACTTGTCAGAGTGCCAACCCTTCCATTCTGATCTTTCCTTTGTCTGCACCCAGGATGCCCTACAAGCACGACTCCCCAGTTGAGCATCCAGGAAGCAGTTCCTCTGTGCCAACGCTGTCCGACTACCAGCCCGTCGCCGCCATCGTGCCTGTGCGGCTGGAACAGGAGGTGGACGTCAAGCCCCCGCCAGACTTGACCATCCTGTCCACCCGCGTGGAGAGCGTCGAGGAGGACGTGGCCTCTGAGCAAGGTTTCGACGGGTCTATCTCACCCTGCCCGTCCTCCATGAACCTAGCCATGTCGCCGTCCCCCGTGGCGGCGCGGCGGGACCTGTACGCCCGGCCGGAGGGTCTGCGGCAGCTACCGGGCCTGGAGCCCGAGAGTCTGCAGCTAACTCGGGAGGAGCATGAGCTGCTGATGGACAACCAGCGCAAGCTGGGCCTCTATATCGAGGAAAAGCGCGAGGGCCTGAAGCGGAAACAGCAGCTGGAGGAGGAACTTCTGCGAGCTCGGATCAAGGTGGAGAAGCTGAAGGCTGCCAGGCTGCGCCACGGACTCCCCATCCCCCACATATGAGTCCTTGGGGGTGGCAGAGCCTATGGCAACCGCTGTTTGTTTATTGAATCCGTTTGGGATTCGCTTGAATGGGACGTACTTGTGTCCGCAACCTTTTGGCCGTTTGAAGCAGCAGAAGACGGAAGCCCCTGTTTGGGGAAACGAACGACGGAAAACGAACGTGACGGTTGGACAGCTCATTGTGAGGAGTGTCATTTTACACATACAGTGTTTATAAATTAGTCATGGCCAAAAGTTTTGAGAATGACACGCTTATTGGTTTTCACAAAGTTTGCTGCTTCAGTGTTTGTTGATCTTTCTGTCAGATGTTTGTACGGTGTACTGAAGTATAATTACAAGCATTTCATAGGGGTCAAAGGCTTTTATTAACTGTATTAAGTTCATGCAAAGATCATAATTTCCAGTGTTGGCCCTTCTATTTTAAGACCTGCAATTTGCCCTTACATGCTGCCAATCATGTGACTGATGGCAGCCCATTCTTACATAATCAGTGCTTGGCGTTTGTCAGAATTTGTGGTTTTTTGTTTGTCCAGCTGTCTCTTGAGGATTGAAGTTCTCAATGGGATTAAAGTCTGGGGAGTTTCCTGGCCATGGACCCAAAATGTCGATGTTGAGAAAATGACTTTACCCCAGTCCTCAGCGGTCCAATCCCTGTACCTTTTGCAGAATATCAGTCTGTCCCTGATGTTTTTCTTGGAGAGAAGTGGCTTCTTTGCTGCCCTCCTTGTCACCAGGCCATCCTCCAAAAGTCATCGCCTCACTGTCCATGCAGAAGCTCTCACACCTGCCTGCTGCCATTCCTGTGCATGCTCCGCACTGGTGGAGCCCCAATCCCACAGCTGAATTAACTAGGAGACGGTCCCTGCTGGACTTTCTTGGGCGCCCTGAAACCTTCACAACAATTGAACCTCGCTCTTTGAATTTCTTTGATGATCCAATAAATTAAGTGAAATCTTACTAGCAGCAATATCCTTGCCTGTGAAGCCCTTTTTGTGCAAAGCAATGCTGACTGCACGTGTTTCCTTGCAGGTAACCATGGTTAACAGTGGAAGAACAATTATTTCAAGCCCCACCCTCCTTTTAAAGCATCCAGTCTGCTATTCTAACTCAATCAGCATGACAGAGTGATCTCCAGCCTTGTCCTCGTCAACACTCTCACCTATGTTGGCAAAAGAATCACTGAAATGTCAGCAGGTCCTTTTGTGGCAGGGCTGAAATGCAGTGGAAATGGGTTTTTTTGGGATTAAGTTCATTTTCATGGCAAAGAGGGACTTTGCAATTAATTGCAATTGATCTGATCACTCTTCATAACATTCTGGAGTTTATGCAAATTGCCATCATAAAAACTGGGCAGCAGACTGAAAATTAATATTTGTCATTCTCAAAACTTTTGGCCACAGCTGTACTGTCTTCAGATGAGCAGAGACTGCAGAATAGTGTGTGCTAATCCCAACTTGGTTCTTTAAATGGCGGATTTTGTTACTACTGAATATAAAATAAAATGTTTTTAGAAAGCTGGTGTTAATTTTGCAGTTTTTAAGTGTTTGACTTGCTTGAGTTTTTTGGTACTCAGTATGTCACCCTAAAAGTCTCAGATTTTAGTGTTCCTTGCATTATCTGCCAGACTGATACAAATACACTAGTTACCTATGAAAACATTTTCATACATTAGACACCCTGTTAATGGCTAATTTGTGTGAAATTCCACAGTGGCTCAGCAGGTGGCACTGTTACCTTGCGTCTCTGCGGTTGGGGTTTGGCTTTCCTCCCTAGATTACTCGAGTGTGCTTGATGTTCTGTTTTTTTGTGTAGATTTCTTCTGCATATTCGTGTTTCTTACCTAAACATAACATCCTCTCAGGTGACCCGGTGTCACTAGTTTGTCCACAGTCTGTGATAGTGTGTGTACGTGCACGTGCCCTGTGATGGACTGGCATCTCCTCCAGGCTGTCTCCTGTGTTGTGTCCCACTCTTCCTGGGGTAGGGTTCTGGCTTATCACCGTGGATAAGCATTATTGTGTTTCAGATTATTGTTCAGTCTAATGTGGGTTTTTGTGGCAGCCCGTGGCCATCTGACTGTGCGTCATGTGAAACAATGAATATTCAGCCTTTGGGTTACATTTGGCCTTGGGTACATTGGTCGTTGGTTGCACAGATTTGTGCCGTCACTCTCTGGCAAGTGGAAAAAGCTAAGCTAACAAAAAAAATAAACTATTACAGGCCTCAGTTTGCATGGCAGCAGTTTCTCATTGATTTGGAAGTGACACTTGTGACGATGAGAGACTGAGTAAGTACTGGCATAGTTCTTGTTAGAGAGACTTAAGGGAAATGATGCATGACTCGGCTATGTGAGTAGTAACCTTGCTGTCTCCAGGCCTTCTACTGGCCAATGATGGAACATTCCCCTTGTGATCACAGAAGACTGGAGGGAACAGTAGGATAGTTTGACATTTAACAGGTTTTCTTTTTTTTTTTAATAATCCCAGGTGAGACTAATTTTCCTGGCAGAACCCCAGCGTACTAGATAATTCAAAGATTCTGTGCAAAATTTGAGATTTTTTTTGTATGCTTGCTTAGAGAACACCATTACTTTTATCATATGTCTGCTAGAAACAAAAGTGCTGATTAATCAATTCAGGGAAATTACTTTGCAGTCAGTATTCCATAAATCACATGTTTAATGACTATGGTTTCTTCATCCTTTACAGAAATGTGTTTTTTTTTTTACCTGCTTAATTGAACAGGGGTTTGGGCGATTGACAGTGATGCTAATTAGGTTGGTTGTGGGGCGTGTCTTTCCAGACCCAACACCCCCAGCTCTCCAGACTCATGGGCCGGATGAGAGTGTCCCCGATGCCCGGTATTTCAGCGTGATGTGGTGCAAGGCTTCCAAGAAGAAACACAAACGCTGGGAGGGCGACGCGGTGCTGGTGGCCCATGGCAGAACCGTGCTGCTGAAGGACATGGAGGGCAAGGACATCGGCAGAGGTGAAGGCGACGGCTGGCCACTCTTTCCCATAACGACCACCTACAGTGCGACTCGCAGCAAGCTCTCTCTCCCCCATCAGGATCTGGCTACAAGTGCTCCGAGCTGGAGACCCTGGTGGAGGGCCAGACGCTCATGGTGGGCGGTAAGGAGGTGGAGGTGATGGCCGCCATCTCCCCGGAGGAGTTCCACAGCGGCCGCTGCTTCCAAGAGGCCCGGGCGGAGGTCCCTGAGCAGGCAGTGCCCGCCCTGCCGACCCAGAAGTCCCTCTCCAGGCCCTTCACCAGACCCGGGTCGAAAGGCGTGGCCTTGGGTGCGGAGGGACCCGTTTGTCACCCACGACACGACCCTCTGGCTCCAGGTATTTAGGCAACGGGGGCACTCAGTTGGAACAGGGTGTAGGAAAGTGCTGTTGGTGTGTGATTTTCGCAGGAAGCCACTCAGCTAATTGCGGTAAGTTTGTGTTTATAAAAACCCCTCAGGGCAGGAGCTTCGCCTGTTTGCCGAAAAACCAAAAGAGTGTTCTTATCCTGGTCGCCCTGTGTCTGGCTCCCAGTTCTCTGCTTGGCCTGTAGGGTTTCTGGTATTTAAACCATTAAAGTAGTTGTAGATCTTTCCCCAGCCCAGTTGATTAGTCTGTCCACCTGCTACCTGCTTCCAGGATCCCTGGTTATGCCGCGGCCTACAGAGAACCACCAGTGGGTCTTCAACAACGCTGGGCTGCCCGTGGTGGACGTGGTGGTGGACCCCCACCTCACCGCCCGTCTCAGGCCGCACCAGAGGGAGGGTGTGATCTTCCTGTATGAGTGCATCATGGGGATGAGGTAGCGAATCACATTCTGGGGTGCTTTTGTCCAGGTCTTTCGGGTCAGTAAACTCATTGTAATTCACCATATTTTACAAATTGAATGGGTGACGTCATAGGAATTGTCTCATAGGATGTATTAGCCGAGGACCTGTGACAATGCATAAACTAAAACCTGTACATGTTGAACATATAAAATTATATATGTGTAAATAAGGATGAATAATTAATGTTATAAATGGTTATTTTTTTTTTTATTTAGTTTGATATGCTTATTTAATTTGGTTGCTAGCACATCCAGTGTGATCTAATTTTAATCATTAATGACTCGGTTTGGGCTGTAAACCGAGACTGGTCATAAGCAGTTAATTGCTTTATAATGGAGGAGCATAGTCTGACTTGTAGTACTTGTGGTGATGTGTTTTTACATACATGTATTAATCACAGAAACCCCAGTGCATGTGCAGTACTTTCCAGCGTCCTCGGTCGAAGCCCGACACTCACCACGCAGTGCTGAGATGCTCTGTGTCGCTAAGGTTGATGCTCCACTCCTGACTGCAGGGCGTCTTGCCGGCACGGCGCCATCCTGGCAGACGAGATGGGCTTGGGCAAGACGCTGCAGTGCATCGCGCTGGTGTGGACGCTGCTACGCCAGGGGCCCTATGGGGGCCGCCCCGTAGCCCGCCGTGCCCTGGTCGTCACCCCCGGAAGCCTGGTGAAGAACTGGGCAGCCGAGTTCAATAAGTGGCTGGGGAAGGAGAGGATCACGGTGTTCACTGTGGATCAGGTGATGGTCTGGCTGGATGAGAGGGTGGCCTGTCATGTTTCCGCTATAAGTAAGCGGCGGAATGTGCTAGAACAGGGGTGGCCAATCTTATCCACAAAGAGCCGGTGTGTGTGCAGGTTTTCACTGCAACTCCCTAATTAGGTCACTAATTAGAGGACTGATTGGTTGAAGAGTCCTCACACCTGGGTGTGAACAGCTGACCTAAAGGTTACCCCTAAAATCCGCATATAAACTGGCCCTTTACGGATACGAACAGCCACCCCTGTGCTAGAAGGACCCTGTCGCTTTGCCGTTAGAGGTTTTATGATTCGATTGACAGTAACTCTTAGCTTTTATGCTCCCTTGATTTTTATTGTAATTTTGCTGTATCCTGTAGTCGTTCATTGTCCTAAAATACAGGTTTGCCCCCCCCCCTCCCCCAGGATCACAAGGTGGAGGATTTTGCAGCATCCCCGCGGTCTGCAGTGCTGGTCATCAGCTACGAGATGCTGCTTCGCTCAGTGGAGCGGGTGGCGCAGATGGACTTCGGCATCGTCATCTGTGACGAGGGCCACCGGCTGAAGAACAGTGGCATCAAGACATCGGCGGCGCTCAGCAGCCTGAGCTGCGTCCGCAGAGTCATCCTCACGGGTCAGTGGGTGTCGGAGGGGCGTGTCTGTGGGCGTGTCTTCAGCATGAGCGAGCCAATGAGCAACAGAGATTGATAAATTCCGGATGTCTTATAACAATCCAGGCACTCCGGTACAGAACGACCTGCAGGAGTTCTACGCGATCATCGAGTTTGTGAACCCCGGCATCCTGGGCTCGTCCTCGGCCTACCGGAAGGTGTACGAGGAGCCTATCATCAGGTCCCGCCAGCCCTATGCCTCCGAGGTGACGACTCCTCCCTTACAGGCACCTAGCCTTTCCTTCTCTGTGAATAGGTATCTCAATGGTAGACTGCTCTGCCCAGCACAGATGGGCAGAGATGGGTCTTTGCAGCCATGTAATTGACCCGGCTTGGGGTCTGTCATGCAGGAGGAGCGGTGCCTGGGTGTGGAGAGAGCCGCCGAACTGGGCCGCCTCACAGGCCTCTTCATCCTACGCAGGACCCAGGAGATCATCAACCATTACCTGCCTCCCAAACTAGAGTGGACCGTCTTCTGCAAGCCGGCGGCCCTGCAGCTGGAGGTGTACCGCAAGCTGTTGGCGCACCGTATGGTACGCTCCTGCCTCCAGGGGGCGCTGGAGAACAGCCCACACCTTGTCTGCATCGGGGCGCTGAAGAAGCTCTGCAACCACCCGGGCTTGCTCTATGCCAGCATCCAGGTGAGCACCCTCATACTGAAAGGAGCTGAGGAACCCAAGGCCAGTTAATAGAAATGTAAAACGACGTCTAGTCTTGCCCTCGATTCCAAATCCAAGCCGTGTTTTCAGTCCTCCCAGGTTCTTAGTTTAATAGTTACTGATCCTGATTGGGCGGACGGGCTTCACACCTGACTCACAGGTAAAGAAAGGCTTGGAAAATCAGCAGGCCTTGGACCTTGTGAACCGTGACTTCAATAGCGCTGGTGTAGAACTATGCCTTTACTTTCAATTGTCTTCTCTTTCGGCTCAGCTGGCCCACTTTAGGTCTTTATTCACCAACTGAGCTTCAGTGCACTGCGCAGTGTGGCTACCTGCTGAGGACCAGTCTATCCAGGCCCTGTGATAGTGACCCTACGCACTGGCAGATTATCTTACTGTAGTAAGAATACAAATAGGCTTTCACGAGGGTGTGTAACCTTGTCAACTTGCGGCTTATGTGAAATGAGCTGATGTGTTCTTCTGTAGTAGTCCTGTGTGTAGACGTCATGCTTCTCGACAGCGGACACGTGAGCGTGCATGTTGGCAGCTGTCGAAAGCTCCCAGCAGTTTGTTTTTAACACTCTTTCAGTGCCTTTGCCAGCGAGGCGAGCAGCAAAGCACAGCGGCTCTCCATATTGATAAATAAATCGTCGTATGTGTATAAACCAAAAAGCATAACGTGTGAGCAGAACTGCAGATATTTTGGGTGCCGCTAGTCATGGGTCTATTTTGCCAGTTTGCGGTTATGGGAACAATTACGCTGATCATAGCCCGACCCAAACAGGACAGGTAAGTGTGGGGAAAAAGGGTGTTGAAATGGGGAGCTGCCTGTAGGGGGTGCTGTGTTTCAGTGTCTGACTGACCTCGGGTCACGTGGTTGTCGTCGAGGAAGAGTAATATGAAGAGTAGCCTTTGGGAAGGTAAAACAATTTTTTGTTTATCGGTTGCCTCAGGGGTGGCCAGTCTTACCCAGAATGGGCCGCTGTGTGTGCAGGTTTTCGCTGCAGCTCCCTAATTAGATTACTAATTAGTGGACTGATTGGCTGAAGAGTCCTCACACCTGGGTTTGAACAGCTGATCTAAAGGTTACCCCTAAAACCTGCATACACACGGGTATTTGGTGGTCAGGAGTCACAGCAAAACCCACCGCATTCACCCTGCCTCCCTCTCTCTGCCCGTCTCTCCGTGGTCCACAGGAGAAGGGTGACGTCTACACTGAGGACTCCAGCTCAGCAGAGACCTCCCTCTACCGGGGCCTGGGTGACCTCTTTCCACATGCCTATACCTCAGGGGACTTCAACACCGCCGACTCGGGCAAACTGCTGGTGCTGGTGGACCTGCTGGCGGGCGTGGAGCACCTCAGCCCCTCTGACAGGTAGCCGCAGCTTCCACATGCACCAGCCCCAGCTCTCC
Organism: Isichthys henryi; assembly: GCA_026776945.1. NCBI lineage: Eukaryota > Metazoa > Chordata > Actinopteri > Osteoglossiformes > Mormyridae > Isichthys > Isichthys henryi. Next base: position 9,700,759 of record JAODJX010000136.1, on the reverse strand, counting down.
TCACGGGCAGCTACGCCATGTTTACATTAACTAATTTATAAGACGTTTTTTATCCAAAGTGACTTACAGCGTAGGGGAGGCTGGTCCCCGGGATGCTTCAGTCGTGATCGCTCTGTACCTCTGCAGTGTGATCTTGGCTACTTTGCATGATCATTTTTCATCATGTAACTCCTGCAGTTCATTCTGTTTTTAGAGGGACAGCTCAGGTTGGAAGGTTTGGAGGAAAAGCCAGTGGGGGGGGGGGGTTGCATTGGTTTGGACATGTGCAGAGGAGAGATGCTGGATATGTTGGGTGAAGGATACTGAGGAGAGAACTGCCAGGCAAGAGGAAGGCCTAAGGGGAGTTTATGGATGTGGGGAGAGAGGATGTGCAGGCGGCTGGTGTGAAAGAGGAAGGCCT
>JAODJX010000136.1:9656063-9689823 GCA_026776945.1 Isichthys henryi | reverse complement strand
GGACTCCCACGTGGCCGCTCTCCCAGCATGCCCGGCGGTCTCAGCGGTCTGTAGGACTCCCACGTGGCCGCTCTCCCAGCAGGCCCGGCGGTCTCAGCGGTCTGTAGGACTCCCACGTGGCCGCTCTCCCAGCATGCCCGGCGGTCTCAGCGGTCTGTAGGACTCCCACGTGGCCGCTCTCCCCTCCCATCCTCCTGCCATCCCCCATGACTTGGCTCATCCTTCCAAACGGCTCCCTGCAGCCTCAGCCTTCACTGTCATCGGCAGCATTTAATGCACTTCTTTTCACTGAGACAACAAAACCGGAGTTACATAAATCCGGCTGTTACATAAATCCCCTTTTGTTACAGTCAGTGTGAAATGCTGAAGCAATCTTTCATTTTGAACCTTGTGTATCAGGAAGGGGGGGGGTAACAACAGACAAGGCATAGGTCATCTGCAAGCTGCTTATGGGTCCTTGTGCACCCATGCTGGTGAAAGGACCTTGTCTTTTGCACCTTCGCTAATCGTGACTTTCTCCACTGCACAAAACAGTGAACCTAATAATAACACTTAAATGCCTATCTGGCTTACAGTTTAATACCTGTCATACCTTTTCTCTTTTGTTTTTCTAATTATCTCCTGTTCCAGAGCTTCCTCTAACAGGCCACGTGTAGCTGTAATGTCCCTGAAATAATTGCCTCTGTTATTAAAGAATATTCCAGACTAGGATGGTATTGGGCACCAAATGGTTAACAATAAGTAACATGGGTGCCTGGAGTTTGTCATTTTCAGTCACATGTGCTACTTGGTCTCACATCGATATTCCGAAGGGGCCCTTTAAACCACGTACATGTAATATCAGCACTGGGGGTGGGATTTCATCTCCCAAGTCTACACCTGTGACACACGTGCACAAACACATTTCACATGAAACGTGCTTTGTGTGAGGGAGGCGCTATTGCACAGTGTGCTGCGAGGTCCCTGCTATCCAGTCTAAAGACTGAATTTGAGTATCTTTCCCAGTTTGTGTATTGTTCCCTGTTTGTATGGAGTGTGTAAGTACTCAAAGTGGACTTGCAAGTAAAAGAGAATGTAGATTGATGTTCTGTGCACCATCCTGTTGTTAGTAAGGTGCTCACTGGGAAAATGTTATTACTAACATTATAAATGTGTTAAGTGGGAAATGGATGAACTCTGCCAAGCAGTTGAATTATTGCCTATGTTCGCCTCCGATGTTCTTCAAGTCATCAGCCTGGCAGTTTGAGTGATGTTTTTGTTGAATAACAATTACATGTAAATGGGTGAATGCGCGTGGAGGTTCAGTATAATGAAAGTTTCATATCTGGAGGAATTTTCCCGTCAAGTACGAATTTGACACCTTAGGAATAACAACGGCCGTTATATAAAGAAATTACAAGTGAGTCATTAAATGTTGCGGGAAGTTGGGGGTGAAATTCCAGCGTTTTTTTTACATTTATTATGATGAGGCATACGCAGTTAATGAGAGGTGTGGAGTAGGCGACCGTCCCGGCCTCCCCAGTTGGATTTAAGAACGCGCATCTCCCAGTCGCGAGGGTGGGTCAAATGACGTCAGGGGAAGCCCCTTTCTGCTGCTTTATATAAACGAGGCGAGCCAGAAGCTCGTCAGACACGGAGCGCTTTATATGGGATTAAAACTTGGATCAGCTTGAGCTAAAGCAGCGGGAACGAGGTGCTTAACTTCTGAACATCTTAACGGGCTGGACTCGGAAACGTAAGAAGCTGTATGTTATAAAAGTTATCACAGATGGAAATGAATCTTAAGGGGAAGCAACATATTTTGACTGTTAAGTAAATCGCATTTCATAGAAAAGTATTTTCAGTGCAGTAGAAGGTGTGGGTTTGTAGTACATTCTTATTTGTATATATAGTGGAGATATTTTCTTGTAAAAACGAATGCTTTAAATATTTGAGTTTTAAAGGTGCAAATTCGTATAATGTCATAATCTTGTGGTCCTCATACGCAGTGACAGATGACCCTTCTTATCACCATGCGACGCCACAGTCTACGCTTGCAGCACCAGCTGCACCGCTGGAGCATCTGCACGGATGCCAACCACCTGCTGGGCAGCAGCCTGGCACCGGGCGCCCACATGCCGCGCTCCCGCTCCTGCACCAGCTCCGCCGGCGTCCCCTGCAGGGAGAGCTGGTCGTCGGCTTCCTCCGACTCTGTGGTCTCCACGGAATCGGGCAGCAGCCTCTATAACGTGGTGCTGATCGGGGGAAACGGTGTTGGCAAGTCGGCGCTGGCGAGCATTTTCGCCGGGGCGGAGGACAGCATGGACAGCGACTGCGAGTTGTACGGAGGTGGGCGATGACCCGTTTCGCCTTTCCCACGAGTGGTAATGAGACTAAATCCTGGTTTGTCGTCTGCTTTGCAACCATTTATTTAATAAATTCTATCTTTCTCGCCACAGGACAAATCTGTGAACAAACAATCGTGGTCGATGGCGAAATTGCCACAATAACTTTATTGGACACGTGGGACTGCCAGGTAGGAACGTCTAACAGATCTTGTCATGAAAAGCACGTTATACATGTATGTTAAGAAGAAATTTAATTCCAAACCTATTTCTAATATTGGATTTCTAAATCATGTCACTATTATTCCTGCCATTGCTGTTTTATACTTTCCATTTAATCGGCTTGATATTTATGCAACAGTTAAGCATCTTGGTACAACCGCAAAGCTGCGGCAGGGATACAACCTTCTTGGCTTCATATGTTATACAACTGCTGCATCCATCGCTTAGGAACAGGGCAGTTGGAGCCAGGAGCAGTGCATGCAGGCGGGGGACGCCTACCTGATCGTCTACTCGATAACTGACCGCGACAGCTTCGAAAAGGCGTCTGAGCTGCGCATCCAGCTGCGCAGGGCCAGGCAGTCAGAGGACATCCCCATAATCTTGGTGGGAAACAAGTGTGACCTCGTCAGATGCAGAGAAGTGTCAGTCACTGGTACGTCAGCCGTGTCTCTTCATCAAAACTGTTCACCTGCCACTTTATAGGTTTATCGGGACATTCAATTTTCTCATGAAAAGTAATTTCAAAACTGCTTAAGTAATTATATGTTCCAGTAAAAGACATTTAAAACTGTAACATGAATAGCAATTTTTTTATTCATTGGTTTGATAGTCAGAGAACCAGAGGCCTGGCCATTAAAGATCACCTGTTCTGTGACTTCCCCTGTGTGTGCTTTGATTGGGAAGCCCAACGCATATCTCTCCCCCTCCTTGCCCCGCAGAGGGAAGGGCATGCGCTGTGGTGTTCGACTGCAAGTTCATCGAGACGTCGGCGGTGATGCAGCACAACGTGCAGGAGATGTTCGAAGGCATCGTGCGGCAGCTGCGGCTGCGGCGGGACAGCAAGGAGGCGAACGACCGGCGGAGGGGCTTGAGTCGCAGGCGGGAGAGCCTGTCCAAAAAGGCCAAGCGCTTCCTGGACAAATTGGTGGCCAGAAACAACAAGAATGTGGCATTTCGTCTGAAGTCCAAATCATGCCATGACCTCTCCGTGCTGTAGACACACACCTCAGACACGCATCAATCTACATTAGATTACGCTGTAAAATATGCCAGTGCTCTGACCTTCTGCCTGTGACAGGCTGGAGAGCCACGTGGGAATATTATGCCTCATTATTATTACGTTGAAATGTATATTGGTGGTATACCTACAAATGGGGGGGGGGGGAGATTGAGCCTTGAAATGTTGATGGTTCACTTTCTGACATTGTCAAGAAGTCAAGCATTAGCGATTAACTACTCTGTCAGACAACCTTGGCTCACTAAAGTAGAAATAGTGACAGTAGTTACTGTGTAATCCTTGGCTCACGATCGAAGTTTCACAAGTGCTTTGATGTGGTTTCCATGGCAACCTTAAGAGGCATGTTCAAGTAATATATTTATGTATATTTATCTGCATTTGGAAAGGTTTGCACATTTTGTAAGTTAACTTCGAAGATATCTGGGTGTTATTTGGTATGAATATTTGTCAAAAAGTAAAAGTAACGTCTAACTATATTTTACTATATATTGTTGTTCATACAATTATTTTTCGACGGTCTTTTTGTTATTTATTATATGTGTTGTAAAATGTACATATTACATTTATGCAATAAAACTGAAAATATGACTACCTTGTCAAACAATAAAAAAATAGAGTAAATATTTTTTTTAACAAATCTAAAAAGTGGACCCAAATATCGCATGTTGAAGGTTTCACTCCATGACTTCCATTAAATATACGGAAATATGGCAATAAGCCAAGTACTGACAGTTATCCTTGCTAATGCTTTTATTAAATTCATTGTATTTAACGGTGTAGGTTGTAATTCACCTTCTCAAATCATTAATTTTTATTAATTTAGTATTTTTCAGGTTGCAATGTTTCAAAAATAGCGGCGGTATACACTGAGAATGCGTTTAAATAATGTGTCACGGTTCTCACAGCAGATTGGTCTGGTTTTTTATTTCTTGGATCTTAACTGCTCACCTGGTGTTGAGACACACAAAAATCGCAAGAACAGCCTTTGACCTGTCTGAAAATGGACAAGCCTACACTGAACAAAAATCTCACCGATCACGCAGTGCCCCTAGAGGTCGGGGACTTCATTGCCACCACTGTATTTATAAGACGTGACAGAGCAGTACGTCCCAAGTGTTCCTTTGGACTTGAGCCCAGAGAGCAGAGAAAAGGAAACTCACTGAAGAATTGGTGGCTATTTTGAGGCTGAGAAGTACCATTTTCTTCACTCTCCCTTGGATGTCTGTCTACTCCAAGGAAGGAACAAGCAGAACCCCCGGTCTGTGTTCTGTAGTACTTCCTCAGAGTTACCAAACCCTTTTCTTGGCATATTTCAAATGAAAAGATCAGTGTTTACTATTCCGATTGACTTAAAACACCAGTGAGGCTTACTTCGCAAAATTTGGAATGTTTGCCAGTTACAGTACATTCTAACTTGCACTACTGACCTAGGATCAGTATATCTTGCCAATCATCATTAACAGGTAGAAAGTCACACTGACCCAGGGCCAGTTCCTCAGGACATAATCATAATTACTGGAGATCAAATTCTGCGCTTGCCACCATGAACCAGCACTGACACCCACAGAGACTGTAATAAGGTTGCGTTGTCTTAACAGGATTAACCAGCAGGGCTAAATTAAATTGAGATTTATATTTTTTAAATATTGGCTGTACAGAATATCACACTAATCCCAGTTACCTGAGACAGATATGAAATGAGTCATTCTTTCGTTAAGATCCATAAGTGTAATAAAAGCTTGTGTTCCCCTTCCTGGAAAATCCATTACTGATTTGTAGAGTTTTCTTAAGACAGGCAAAACTCTAAACAGCCTTAACATTAATACCTGGTAGGTAGTTTGATGTGACCGGATCTAACTTCATTATACCTTCGTCAGCTCAAGCAACTGGGCCTTTAATAACTGTTTAACCTTCAAGTTATCCTCTGCTCTCCTCAGAACAGGTGTTTTGAATTTCTATTGAGTCTTTAAAATCAATTATTATGTATAGGATTCTAGATACCATTGGACCAGACCACTCAACACAAAGACACACGTAACAGGAAACTAACAAATTGATATTACCAAGGTGTAATTTGTTTATTTTTAAGATTATGCTCTGTAGTCATCTTTAATGCTACACCATTTTCTTTGGAAGCATTTGAAATAATAACAATAATAATAAAAAAGACATAATCCTTAGATGACTTCCACATATGCATAGTTTTACTACAGTAAACTGCAGTTAACTATGGAAGTACCTTTAAAATTTATTCCTACCTGAGAAGGTCCTTCTTCCTGCTAGGAAAATCATTAGCAAATCATTAGGTTCAATAAAATGTTGTGAGTTAACGTTTGACTAGCGTTAGGAAAGAGGTTCTTCGCACTGCTCACCGGCAAGTCCAAGGAGTGACTCCCGAACGCACCTAACACTCAGGTAAGCTAAAGGATTTTTACTTTTTCTCTGGTTGACCACTCAATTCACTCACATTGTGATATGGTGGTATATCAGTTGCTGAATTTACCCATCATTTGATGCTAGGTGTTGTTTACAAGCCATTGGAGGACGATCATCTGTTGAACGTTACATGGATAGTGTCAAATTGGGTGTCAGCTAGTGAGAGACAAGATAAGAACTATTTGCATGTGATCTTGTACAAGTTGTTTGAAGTGTCTGACAATAGGTCCACTAAACGTCGGGATGGAATTGGTGTGAGGTACATTGATCTTTACCAGAAATATATTTAGGAAAATGTCTGACAGCTGCAGAGGTCACTCAAGCCTTCTCAAATAAGCCTGGGCCTCTTGGTTTAAACAAGCCTTTATCGGGGGGTGTCATGGATTCCGTATTCACCCAGAATTTTAGGGTGTCATGTGTGATTTTTTAAATCCACGAGTCGGCATTTCATCGTTAAATTTGTCACTTAAGAGGGTCAATCTTTACAAGTCTGGTTCAACCTGTAGACGTGGTGAGAAGATCCTGTAAAATCTGCTGCCAACACAAATAGACAATGGAAATGTAGACGTTTAAGAAATGGTTTCTTCTATGAAAGAAATGTGTGTTCAGTCCCAAATGTCTTTTATAATTGTCATGTGCACCTTCCTAATGTACACAATCTTTGAATAGCCATATGTCAGGGAAAGAATGAATGAAATGGAAATGATGAGGGGATTATTAAACTGGTATGACATTTTCCAAGAGCAAATTGAAACATTTAAACAGCTGAATGGTAGCAGACAGACAATCCACAAGGTTACTTGGGTCCGCTCAATGTCACCTTGTTCTAACCTACCTAGTAGCTTAGTGTCAGTGAGCATGCAATGGAATTAACAGGGAACATTGGACCCAAGTTGCATTTTAAATAGACACACCTCTTCACAAAGTGAAACTGCCACAGGCAGACCATGTACAGCCTGGCCCTCGCTCTTCAGTCCTTGGAAATCACCTTGGCCAAGTGCCAACTCCCTGTCATTGTCAGATTATTCTCTCAACAAAAACGCTCAGGTGCTTCTTTTGATTCAAGTTCTCCCTTTCTGTTTCGGTTCAAAATAACCCCCTATGTCTGCTGTGATATTCATAGTTTGTAGTGCTCTTTACCCACTGTAAGCGATATGTGAGATCTGTAGGTGAGAGGACCGCTGAAGGACAGCTATACTCCAAGGTCGGATGTGGGAGCAGATTACTCAGCCTTTACGCAAACAGTGCCTGCCTCACCAACGGTCTGCTGTTAACCTCTTACGGGATCTAAATCATTCCCTTCATCTTTGCTTTACCCACTTATCCTAGGCAGGGTTGCTGATAACAGATATTTGATCTTACTATTAATTCGATATTCCCAGACAATAAGCTCCATTGTCACTGATATACATTCCTATATTATATTCTACAGTAGCACAACCCAAGAGCACCTTGAAGCCAGAGAGTCGTCAGAACAGCAACTGAGCACTAATTACAGAAAATGACAAATTGTATTCCTAACTCTGTGCTGGAAATTGATTGTTTTTCACTTCCAGACTATCTCAATTTCTCAGCAGTCAATCTCTCTCCCATCTAGTCACCCTGATAGCCAGCAGCCATCTCCCACAACCACACCTAGTAGTGACCTTTCCAGAGACTTTGTATCACCAATGTCAAACTGCGACCTTAGGGAGACTCGCTTTTGAAAGCGCTGAGAGGAATGCCCCGAATTAGAATCGAATGTCCAGTACTTTCATCCGCCAGAAACTTCAAATACATCTCGGTGCTGCATTCTGCTGCCGCACTGGCGTCTTATCTCAGTTCAGCCAACTCCCGGAGAAAGTTTGACACCAGCACGTGTGCAGGGTGACTTTCAGAACAGGCAAAATGTCAAAAAAAACATCGCCTGTGTGTACATTCGCAGAATGTGCTGAAAAATCTGCGGTAGAAAGGCGGAGGAAAGACGTAACGGTCCGTGAATAAGTAACCAGCCTCTAAGAGAGCGGGTGCAGGAACTGGGAGCATTTTCACTGCCGCTTCTGGTCATGTTTGTGCCTCACTGCTTGACCGTCACCGAATTGGTACGTGCTGGTTACGGGGTGCTTCACCTTGCCTTTCCAGTGACTACTGGAAGCCTGCAGCTGGTGAATCAGAGGTGGATTGGTCTTTTTCGTTCCCCCTGCCCTGCGAAAACCTCTCCCTTTGCTCACACACCTCATACGCCCCACGGAAACTCAAGATGGCTCCGACTGCACGCTTACTAGGCCTGACTTTCTTGTTCGGTGCTGTAAGTATCCCATTTTAGTATCTTCAGTTATATTTAATGTGATTATTCCCTAGAAATTAGAGGACTACAAAAAAGGAACGAATACTTGATGATTTATTAATGCTATCACCTGTAATTTTGAAGATATTAATTTAAGTAAACTGTGACCAAGATAAGGTGGCATACCCAGTGGCTCTGTGGGAGGATCGGTAGCACTGTACCTCCAGGGTCTGGTTTGCATGTTCTTCCTGTGTTCTTTCCTCTGGGTTTTCCAGTTTATCCCTGCTGTACAAAAATACGCATTTAGCCAAACTGGTGTCTATGAATTGCCACTTGGGCGCTATTATGTGTGTGGTCCACACACAGCGTCCCCACAATGTGATTATAAGCCTGTTATTTTAATGTTGTGGGGACCATTTTTCAGGTCCCTATAAGGATAACCTCAATTTAATTGGACAGATAATAATATGGTTATCTCCAAGGATAAGCCTGACAAAGCCAAGAGACAACCTCGAAAATGTCATCGCAGAAATCTGGATGCACACAGACTCCTAGATGTACATACTGTATTAATCATTAACCCCAGCACAAGTGTTTCCTTGAAAGAACAGCCTTTCACAGACACGTAGGATGTATATGAACAGTAAATAAATTCCCATTTTTCTCTTAATGGAAGAATCAGTTTGCCCTAGTAATGAGGACGATGAAATGACAATGTTGCTCATACCTTGCTGTACTCCCGATGCTGGAGGTCGTTGGCCTTGGATGGGAAGACAAAGCTGGACCTCTGGAGGACAAGATACTTGATGTGCCAGAAGGAACCATGGAACCATATCCCATATATCAGGTGGGCGTGGAGCTTTCTCTGTGCCTCATTTTAAACAAGATGTAGTCTAGGCTGATTTTGGAAGACTCTAAGTTAACTGCCCTAGAATTGGTTCTCTTTCAGATTGTGTAACTGCCACGTAAATGGTCGGTTCTTGATGACGATTGTTGGGTCAAACAACAGATCAGTGGGTGGTTCAGCTTTATTTTAGGTCTTTTGAAACCTTGAAAACATTTGAAACTCTACTTTCTGTCAACAGTTCAAATCGACCAAGCCCGAGGTGACATCATACAGGATGTCAGGTGACCCTGACGGCAAGTTCTTGGTGTCCAGTGAGGGCTGGCTTTACCTTGAGAGGGCGCTGTCCTGGGCACAACGGAGCCACTACAGCTTACAGGCACGGCACTTCCAGCATCGCCAGACCTGTGTCTGATGATGCCACATCTAACATTAGGAACAATATCTACAACGTCTTGGTAGTTAATGATTGACAAAACTTTCTGTTGTAATGTCAGATTATGTCAAAACAAACGTAAGAGACACAGGAGGGTAGCCCCATAAAATCTTAAACAAATATGTTTGAAGACTTTAAAAATGAATGTTTATAGAAGCTCAGCCTTGTGACAGCTTCCCCAGCATAATTGACGGTGCGGTATTCATCAGTGGGGCTTGCTTCTTAATTTGATTTACTTCTTAGTAAAATGAGCTTTAATTTACTCTGCTGTGCTAATGTTTAAAGATTGAAGCCCTGGCTGACTCGGAAACGGTGGATGGGCCATACTCTGTGACCATAAACGTGATCGACATCAACAACCACCGACCGGCATTTAACCAGACAGAGTACAGCGGGTCGGTGAGGGAGCACAGAGCAGCCGGTGTGTGTCTTACCACAACATCTCAGTCTGCGCGCTGTAGCTGTAAAGGCGGATTATGTTTTGTCTATATATAGTCAATATATTGCCAAATAGAGCTTGTCCAGGAAATTTTGACCAATCACATAGATTGTTATGTGCTATACGTTATTACAATTAACCTATTGGACCAATGGTAGTGTAGCTTTCAAGTTTATATAGCAGTTGAATTTTGTAAAGGCAAGTTCTGCATATGTAAGCCATGTGGTCCAGCATATGGGCTTAAAAAAGAAGCAGACAACCAGAATCTCATCTCTCATTCCAGGGTTGGCTTTCATGAAGGTCTTTGCTAGTGACCTGGATGATCCCGAGACCCCCAACGCCAAGCTGACCTACAGCATCCTGAGCCAGATCCCAGACGTCACCAAAATACCATTTTTCCAGATTGATAGTGTCACCGGGGAAATCGCCACCACCCCAGAAGGTATGCTGTGACTCTGGTCCAAGATCTTCACCAGGGCTGTCGGAAGTATATAATGATAATCAATCCATTAATGCTCAATTTTCCAACCCCCCCCCCCCCATTATTTTGTAAATGTGCGTAAGAAAAGGTAATTATTTATTAGAATTTATAAAAAGTATCCTTCGTAATTTCAGTGTACATCATTGTTTCCCAACTCGATCCTTGGGAACCCACAGCAGTCCACATTTTTGCTCCCTCCCAGCTTCCTGCCAGACAGTTCACATTTTCACATGGCTTGTCTGCAGGTTCCCAAGGAGCAGATTAGGAAACACTGGTCTACATGAAGGATAATTTTTTATTTATTTTTTGTGTGTTTCAGGAGAGGCGACTCTGAAAGCCAGAGAAGGTGTCACGCCCATAAGTACAGAAGACTGGAAAAGCGGGGACATCTTGAAGAGGAAATTTGAAGAATATTGCTCCCCAGTGAAAGACATTCCCTATGAGTTCAACCCCTTTTACACCTGCGTCGAGAGATCAGGTCAGACTATTTTCAGGATGCCCTAGTACCAAATGGATAAACTTTGTATAAAAAAGTTTCTTGATGCAGAGGTGGAAAGTTCACGTTCAGAAAGTCCAGACCAAGATTTTGTTTTAACCAAGCAGTTGAGTACTCTGTGACTGACTCTTGATACTCAACTGGTTGGTTGAATCAAAATCTTGGTCTGGACTTTCTGGACCTGAACTTTCTACATCTGTCTAGATGCCTGAAAACTATTTCAACCCATTTTGGAATGTTCACCTTTTGAAGTCCCTAAAACAAAATAGTTGAAAAAATGTCCAAAAATAACTTAATAACTAACTAGTGGGGTGTCTCAAGTTTGATTTGTCACATCCCTGTACACCCCTCTGCAGTGCTCTTACGTACCCAGAGTTAACTCGATAGAACCAAGTTAACTAACCCTCATTGCCACAATCAGCCTCCAGCAAATTTAATCTGCAAAGTGGCACCAAATATCCACACCAGGATAAAAACCTTGGTATTTCTTGGCATCAGATAGAAGAGAAAATCAGTGGTATCGCCCATCCTTGTTATTTGGTCAAATGGCTTCTCTTAAATGGGTTGCCTTTTTAGATAAAATGCCAGTTCATATAGAGGTTCAAAAAGTGGAACTAACTCCTGGTTTACTCCTAAAGCCTGAACTTAACTTGGTTAGGTGAACAGTGCAAATTACCACGGCAATATACCCTGTGAGCGACGAGTAGTAGCATTTAAAACCTGGAAGTAAAACCTTAAGAAACTTTGGTAAGCGAATAAATTTGCTTCATAGTTCACCCCTCTGCAGTGGTCCAGTGTTAGATGGATTAGTACGAAAGGACATTTTCTGTGGAAGAAAATTATGATAAAAAGTCATTTAATTTTCATGCATATAGCCGTACTGCATTTTGTGATTATAAAATTTAAATACAGTATTAGGAAAAACTATTTTCCAAAGGAGCATGAAAGACTGTTGAATCATGAATTAATCTTCTGCATTTTTCCCCTATAAATTTACTTATAGAACACGAAACCAATCCACTCGTAATGGTTATTCTGGTTATTTCGTTGCTGTACTTTTGCATGCTGCATCATGCATTACCATAGCGCAGTATGCCCCCTTGTGATCAGGCAAGGTGTTATGGGTAACACTGGGTCAAACAAGGAAAATATGTGGTGGTACTGTACAGCAGAAAGTGGGAAACAAGATAATGCTCCCATTCAGCGTGCAGCCAAGGTCGTCATACAAGTGCACAGAGGCTAAATTAAAAACCCTTCCTGGTCTAATTGCAAACAAAGTGATTAGCCCCTTTGAGGGTACAATTAAAGCAGAACACAGAGTCACAAAATTTGTACAACCCAACTGAAGGACCCAATGGCTTCACACGAAGGAAGAGGAGAGAAGGAAGAAGAAACATTCAATTAAACATGGTTTTCTGTCTGCTTCCTAATTTTTACATAGATATTTCTTTATTTTATATGCTCTGAAAATGAAGCTTAGGTGGCTAAGTGGAGGTCTTCGGCCAGTAGCAATGTCACCTTACACCTTTCAGAATTAGGAGTCTGAATCCTGCCTGCAGATTCTCCCCATATATTGTGGGTTTCCTCCTGCACTCTGAAACACGTAGTGTGAGACAGCATTTCTCAATTATCCATAGTGAGTGAGCATGTTTGTGTGCGTGCACCGGTATGCCATCCAGGGTACCTGCTGTGCTACGGTTCCTAGGATACTAAGTAATTGGCGGTTGGTTGGATGAATGATAAAATATAGCTGAACGTTGGACGCAGACACGGGAACTGGCTGAACCTGAAAAGCAGAGCTAAATACACTCTTCACAGGAGGTGCCTGCGTTTCTCTCACTTATTACACAATTGTTTTGGCAGATAAAAATAACAAATTCACTATTTACATATGAAATAAGAAGTAACAGAAAAGTACGGTACATCTCCAACTATGGTTTGCCTTGTAGGTGTCATTTCACTCACTTGGTTAGGTCTGCTGACAATCTACCCTGTTTCGTCAATGTCTAGAGTCCAAACGGATGAATCCATCGGACAGCCCAGACTACACTCTGATCATCAAGGTGGAGGACTTAGAGGGCAGGTCTGAGAACGCGCTCAGTGACCACGCATGGGTCAACATTGTGGTGCAGCAAAATCTCTGGTTCGCCCCAAAATCCATCACGATAGATGAGAACCTCGAGGGACCCTACCCCATGAAGATCGCTGAGGTAACCCCCTATCTGAAGCGCTTTGGGTGAGCGGTGTCATGACTGAAGGTTTAGGTATTCTCAAGAACTTGTTGCCTCTGATTTCCCTCGGACTTTTGGAGAGTCTTTTATGTTTTTATGTGTGTATTTGCAAATGTATACATATATATGCATTTGTTTTATTGGGCAGGTCCAGTCAAATGAGATTGGAGCACATTACTTTCTTAGCCAAAAGGAACGATATCCCACATTTCCTTTTGAAATAAACGAAGAAGGTCACATATTTGTCACATCAGCTTTGGACAGAGAGGAGAAGGATATGGTAATATATTGCCTATCATTTATTTTTCTGAAAGCAGTACAGTTTTCTGGAAGTTTCCGCAGTGTAGAACACGTGGAACATATGTGTGCCAGAAACTGAATCGAAACATTTGTCTGTGTTTCAGTATATTTTGGTAGTATTTGCCAGAGATGATTTAGGCACTGACTTAGAGGAACCCCTGGAGATCCAAGTTGTTGTGGAAGACCTTAATGACAACAAACCTGTTTGTGAGCATCTGGTGAGCCAATTTGAGGTGCAAGAAAATGAAGACATTGGTAAGATCAACAATATTTTTCATGTGAGAACTTTGAAATCCAGCGTTCGGTCTTGTCAGAGTGCATGTACGAGTACAGTGGTGTGATCCTAGAGTGTGCAAACATGCCCTTCCTTGTCTTCAGGTAGCTTGATTGGAGTTCTGCAGGTCTATGACCTTGACAAGGATAAATCACCCAACAGCCTTCTCAGATATGAAATAGTGGACCAGGAGCCCAAGACACCCTCAGCAACAATGTTCCTAATCGACAGTTTTACGGGCAAGATTCAACTGGGCAACTCCAACCTCCAGAGGAAAGCAGTTCCAGAATATCAGCTCACTATCAAGGTTTCTGATAAAGCTGGGGATTCTACAGGTAACCAGTTCAACCAGTATTCCGCTATAAAATCCCAGTCAAAGGGATAACAGCTAAATCCTTAGTCATAGTTCAAGTCACACACAGTTATGGGCATCCTGCTATCCACTCAAGAAAAGGATTATAAGAACGTGTGGCCGTTTTAATGTCCGTTTGGTCGTTATTTTCATGTTTTAGTATAAATGATTAGGTATTACATATATTCTGTCAAGGAAAATATACATGTTGAAATTATCAGCCTGAATCATGTCAGATTTTGTTCTTAGGGTACAGTACACAGTGCAGTGCTGTCATCAGGGTCATCGATATCAACAACGAAATTCCAGTGTTTGAAAAGAATGATGTAAGGATACTCAACTGAACTACATCAAGAATAGTTTTTCAGCATCTGAAATGTGCAGACCTTGGAATACACAAGAATCCATGTTCCCAGTCTTATTTTTGTTTGTGGTTTTTTTTTTTTTTTTTAGTACGGGGAAGTTACCACAGCTGAAGACACAGAATTGGGCACCATCTTGCTCAGTGTCTTAGCCACAGATGCGGATGACCCTGGGACCGGAAGCTCCAAGGTGGTATACCACATCCAAAGTGGGGACCCTGAGCAGGTCTTCAACATTGACAACAATGAAACCAACGGGCAGCACATTGGCAGGCTGTACATTGCCAGGGTAAAGTCATTTGGAACCATACATTTATCTAATCTCATTCAGCAGTAAAGCTTTATTCCCACAGTTCAGGTCTGAAAAATACTCTTTTTCCAGCCCCTTGATTTTGAGATCACATCAGTCTACACACTCGTCATTGATGCTAGGAACCCCGAACCTCTGGTGAAGGGAGTCGAGTATGACAACCGATCGACGGCAGTCGTCCGTATCCAAATCACCAACATTAACGAGCCCCCAGAGTTCACTGATCATATTTATGAAGTAAACGTCAAAGAAAATGTCACTGTTGGAACAACTCTCATTGAAATGAATGCCAAAGATCCAGAAGGCAAAGATATCAGGTATCAGTATTGAGATGATGAACCGTTTCTCTTTCTACCCCTTGATTCTTGTGTCTTTCTCTGCATCTCTGGGCAAATCAGACAAAGGTTTACAAAAGCATCAGCTATTCAAATAGATCGGACCAACCTTTGCAGGAAGCCTGCTTTGGGACTCGGTTAACTCTCGGGTTGATCAATCTGATTACTTGCTGCACGTGTAGGAACTTTTTCAAGGTGCCATCCAATTTACCTGATAATTGCATAACTGTGTCTTCCTTATGATTTAGATTCAAATTGGAGGGAGATGAGAGGAACTGGCTCGTCATCAACCCGAATACTGGGGAAATCAAGACGAAGGCTAGTTTGGATCGGGAGGAAGTATCAGAATACAAAGTAAGCGTGTTTGCTTATGAAAAGGGTGAGTATCATTTGATTGTCTTCATTTACAGGTTGTATTAAATTACTGACAATGAGGTTTTGAAGGATGTCCGGTGGTTTGTTCTATAACATCCTTAGTGCTACTGATCAATTTAGGGTGAAATTAAAAGCCCCTGATTTGTAGATGCAAGCATCAAAATGGCAAACAAGCCCTGCCCCACTCCTTTCATCATTACGACTAGTTTTCGTAATTTGAAGTAACCTACTTCAAGAAATAAAATAAAACTGATAATGCCGCACAGTTTGTTGCTGTCTTGTAAGTCTCAAAAAAATGTAACTTGCCACAGCCAAAGCTGGATCACGAAGGGGACCCCAAAAAACTGTGCCTTTCTCTTTCAACCCAAAGACTCACCCAACCTACAGACACAGAGGGATGTCAATATCCGGCTGGAAGATGTCAACGACAACATTCCGAAGTTGACGGTGACGCGGGGCTTTGTGTGTGCGAATCACCCCCAGCCCATCGTCCTGATCGCTGAAGATAAGGATGGTCCACCCTTTGGACAACCTTTGACCTTTGCCATGTCTAAAAAGGCTCCTAACTGGGAGATTAGGCAGACTGATGGTAGGCGCAACACTGGGTTTCTAAAGAGAATGTCGAACTGGGAAGTTAGTCACCAAAGTAATCCATTACAGACAGAGGTGAAAAGCTCAGATCCAGAAAATACAAATCCAGACCAAGATTTTGTTTCAACCAAGCAGTTGAATACTCTGTGACTATGATTCTTTATACTCAACTGGTTGGTGGAAACCTTGGTCTGGATTTTCTGGACCTGAACTTTCCACCCCTGTCTGTACCAGATTACTTTTGTGACTAACTTCCCCAACACTGATTGCATCTCATATGATTTAGACATGTAGAGAATTTTTTCATCCTCCAGGAACTTAATCTGAGGACATTAAGTGGTTCTACACTCTTTTAGGAACATCTGCTAAACTTGTGTTGAAGAGTGCACCCAAAGAGGACGTGACATTTAACATCCCGATCAGCATCAAAGACAACGCAGGCCTGGGAGTGCCTCAGTTGTTTGAGGGTAAGCTTAACCCAAAATATACAGCTGAAAGGCAAATATAATTAAATATAATATTTATAGGGGTTATGCAATGGTGTGAATGAATATGTAATCCTGTCATGGCTGCAGCAGATTAGTTGTTATTTAGGGGAAAACACACACAAATGTACCTGCAGTAGAGCTGACAGATCCTGAAAGTTTCTCGTGGCTCTGGGTTGTCATTTACACTCACTTTCTCCCCCTTTGGCTTTCTGTTCTTCCCCTGCCGCACCCTCTTGGGTCACCATGAACCTGCCTGGCCCTGTCACCCCGGCTCAGTCCGCGTGTGTAACTGCACACAGCTGGGCCACTGCTACATAGCACCTGCACCCCAAGAATGGAGGCTGGGATTGTCCAAAACCATAGGGATCCTGGCCGGGACGCTTGGCGGTGTGGGTAAGGACAGCACTGCACCATCTCTCAAAGTGACACATTAAGGGTTTTAAGGTTATAAGGTTAGGGATGGCTTAGGGTTAAGGGTTTTTCGCATAGAAATGAATGGAAGGTCCCCATTTAGATAGATATAGCAACATGTCTGTGTATGTGTGTGTGTGTTTGTGTGTTTTGCATTTTTGTGCGATTGGGGATGGGAGAGAGGGTAGCGTTTGTTGCTGACGGAGAGGCAGGTAGGGGGGAGGGAAAAATGGAGCCCACCCAACAGCATGCCAGACAAGGGGCTGGAAAAGCAGACTGTCCAGTCGAAATCCTATGTGACACGTATGTCCTGCTTCGATCAGTGTGCAGTTTTGCGTACATCACGTAATGCTGATAAGGCCTCGGACGCTTCTCTGAGGATCCTGCTAAGAAAAGCTGCTTTTTGCTTTTTCGTTCTACAGCCCTGCTACTCTTGATCGTTTTCTACCGAATCAGAAAGAGCAATGAGAAGAAGAAGAAGGCAGTGGCCCAGGGTGAGGTGGAAACCATGCTGCAGTAAATGCGAGCAAGGGGTCCAGCGCCAGGGAGACGTGCTGGAAACAAGACGGCGGGTTCCCTTGGCAGGCGGAGTGAGACCCGCATGGTTCACTGTAACACTGCTCTGTCGATTTTATTGCATGTATCTACACGGGGTGAATTATTAGAAACATATTCTGAATTCAAGTGCATGTTTTTATCGTGCACAACTTTCTCAGGGACATGCTCATCATATCAAAAGTGGCGGTGGGGGGGCATTTGAAGTGGCATAAATGCTGAATACTTTAGCACAAACCCTTTTATTAATATTATAAATATGTATCATAAATCAATTTTAATTAAAGACTTTCTAAAAGTGTTGCACCAGAGACTGGAAAAGTTGTGGCCCGCCCCAGCCTGACCACACCCTGTCACGTCAGTATCAGAAATATGCCCTGACCTCTCTATCTGTCAAACTTTTTTTTTGTTTCATATTTGGTTTGATTGTGAAATAACCGCGGTCAGTTAGCACATGAGTCCAGTCAGTAATGCGGGTAGCAGTTTGGATGTTGGACATATTTATTTTTTGTTTTTACCTCCCAATTTAAATAAATTCAGGAATTCACGAAGTACAGTACTTTCAGTTTTCTTAGCTGTGTTCTAACCACTGTTACTGTCTTCAGTTATTGTGCTGACACTGAACGATGGCTGGTCGCTTCAAGCCGTTTAATGACCCCATATAAATAAATGTGACACTGTTTATGTAAATTATAGCCTGCTTTTGGAATGTTCCGTCGTTTAGAAGTTACCATCTGAGCAGTAATTGCTTTCCCCTTCGACATTTAGCATGTTTCTCAGAATTTTTCGGTTACGGTGGGGGCGCCATTGGTGGGGAGGGACCCGGACTGTACCTATTTCTTCCAAATGCATCACAACGGTTCAACATATTAAGTCTGCAATCATGTTAACAAGGTTAGTATATTTGCATACTTGTGCACATGCATTATTAATGGAAGAAACGGTGTTTGTTTTTAACACAAGTGTTATTAAATAAAGTGAGCTGCTTCGGTGACAAAGAGTCCGTGTTTTGTCATAAATACAGCCAATTAGCCAATTAATGAGTGTATCATGGAGAAACATGAATGTGCCCCCCGATCAGAAGAGGGTAGATGCAAGACAAAGACGCCCTATTGGGACATCAAAAGAGACTCAAAGGAGGTCATGCAAGATAAAGTCACAGGTGATGTTTTGGGTTAGACAGCTCAAACGGCAGGAGCAAGGAAGGCCTCTGTGTCGGGGTCAGCCTGGTCTCTTCATCCATGATGGCTTTCAATCCTCCTGATTGCTGGTTTTACTGAAATAAACTCCTCAGGAACTTGGCCTCGGTCCAAACAAATAACGAAATGGAATTCTAATTTATTGCCATTCTTTGTTTTTGATTTGATTTTTGTTTCCCTACAGGATTATTATTAAATTTGGAAAAGGACTTTGGTCCAGATACACATATGATCAGGATAATCCCCCCAGCCCCCCCTCATCATACACCCCACATCTCCCAGGCATGGGGGATTAGACCACTGTAATCTCACCTCGACCACTGCAGCATCACCTGTGTCAGACAGACACAATGAGACTGATGAGGGCGGCGGGATTCTCAGGAACATCAATAATAATGTTGAAAACAGGTGCAGTTTTCAAAAATGGGGTCACTGTCAGGAGCTTTTAGGTGTGTAAACGTGGATGGATGTGATGTGTTTCTCCACCGGGTACTCGGAGGTCCCCAGATACTCCACATTTTTGCTCCCTCCCAGCTGTCTTGGGAAAATGTGAATTGAGAGGGAGCAAAAACGTGGACTGTCTGGGGATCCCTGAGGACCGGATTGAGAAACATTGTCCCAGAAAACTCTATAATGATGACATAAAAGCCAGTCTTAAGAGGAGAGATGTATTTAGCATCTCCCATTCTCCACATTACGTGAGCAGTAATGACAGATCAACCAGCGGCTTTGCTGGGTCAGTGACTGGAACATCTGCACTGTAGTAAAAACCTTCAGACGCTTACAATTGAGAACATTTCTGCCTCTTTCCATAAACACATCCAATATCTGGTTATTCCTGTCTTCTCATACACACTTAACTGGCCAGATATATAATGTTGGTCCTCCATGCGTTCCGCTCTCCATTGTACAGGAGAGGCTTGCTGTCATCTGATAAAATCACAGGAATCGTAAGCTATGTTTGTAGGATAATGTGGACCAGGAGATGAAGGGAGAGTTTCAAAAAGAGCTGTTAGGCTACTGGACAAATCACAGGCTCCAACAATCTCTAAGTTTGGTAATCATTTCAGTTTTATACACACATATTTATATTTTAATTATGTGGATGGGTGGCTGGACAATTTCATTTTTATAAACTAGTGTGAAAAATATGCCAATTAACACTGAAAATCTGCCTCTAATAAGCAATGCATTTATAGTGCTACATGAACATGTTTAGAGCAAAATAATAAATAATATGGACAAAGGTTACTGTGTTCGCTGGTAATCCCTGACTTTATGTGAGATATGCGAGAAGCTGCTTGAGTATTTCACATCCAGTCAGCTATCTTAGTGTTCAACTTTGATATCATGAAATGCTGAGAAGAAAAACAGCTACACCGTTTTTTACTGGTGAATCTTTCAATTTGGCTTTTTCATTTCCCATCAGAAAGCGTCTTTGAAAAGGAAAACATCTGTTGCAGTTTCTAAGGAAACCGGGTTTTTCAGCCAAGGAAAGTGTTAGAAAGGAACAAAGACAGACACAGAAATTATTTGAGAAGTGAGTCCTTGACTCGCTTGAAATGACAGTCGCCTGGTTGTTTATGTTTCAGGCCTCCAGCCTCTGGTATCTAGGCAACCAGTTCCAAAACAATTAGTCCATACAAATGATGTCAAAGTGTTAAAATTCAAAGAGCAGGACAGCTTTACCGCGTCCTTTCCTTTGTTTATCGTTGCCTCACAGACGCACAGGCACATCCCTGCTGGTTTATAAGAAATGTGAGGACCAGACTTCCCACTGCTACAGGATAAGCTGCACAGTTAGCATCGGATCTTAACTGACGACCATATTGACACTTTCAAAGAACCTTTAGACAAATACATCCCAAGATAGCAGAGCGGTCCTCCTATTTACAGAGTACATGTTTGTTAAATGCAATATTGAGTAACCATGCAACATTAAATGATCGTCGCATTTTTTAAAAAGCTCCACATAACTTTGAAATCAAATTTAAGGATTTATGTGATGTTAAAATAGATTGAAAAATATTGCCACACAACCAGATGAGATAAGAGGTCCAAGCCATAAGGTCTTAACTGAGTAAACTTTTACTGAAAATGCATGCAGGATTCACCCTCCACAAAGAATCCACAGCAATCAGGCTCCACAACGGACCTTAGGACTGACGTGTCCGTCAGTGACTGCCTCATTGTAGCAGACAGAAATGGGTAGACAGAACGCCATGACATTGTAACCAAATGGAGCTCTGACCATGATAATTGAGAATTGAGTTATAGGTCAAGAGAAACCTTGATTGAGAAGACAATCACCTTGATGCATGGTATGATCTGCCAGTGCATAAATAGGACTACCCAGAGGCTCGGTATACTGCAAAACCATGCTATTTAATTTATATGCAAAGAAATGGGTGCATTTTAGCAGGTAGTCCTGTTGCCTTGTTTCCAAGGTTACAGACCTGAACCTGACCACTGCTCTGTGCCCATGGACCCATAGATAAGCTGGCAGGTAAACTGATGGCTTCAAATTGCCTTAATTGTGTATCTCTATGCAGGGTTTAGCTTGGCTTTCAATACTATCGCTCTGCTCGGAACAGTGCTGATTGGATAAGGGGTAAGTGAGGGTAGATACATTTAAAATACCTGAAAAATACCTGAAGAGCGACCATGAAGTCCAGTGTGGTACGTGTGATCTTGGTTAGAGATTTGTATACTTGTGAAGAAAGTAAGCGAGTAACTGAGCAGATGACGCTGGTGCTGCTGACTGACCCCTCTGTTGTTTGTTTCGTGGCCAAGCTTACAATAATCTACTATTTTTAGGTTCAGGCTCTATTTAAATTAAAGGCACATGTTATGAGAAGCCCTTCAGCAGTCCAGCAGTCCCTCAAAACAACCATCCAGATCTGCACTTAAAATAAAGACAGATTTTGTTTTTTTTCAGTATTCCATGATTTGTAAATGATTAGTCTACATGAAGAATAGTGTTAGTAATAGTGAAGAAAAGCGTTCATTCTAATCCTTGTGATTTTTCACTAAAAAACATAGCAAGACCAACAAATGTACAGTAAACATCGCAAACTGTTGCGACCCAAAGGATCTTAGAAGAGGATCAGGAAACAGTGTTAACCAATAAAAAGACATTAATTACTTCTGAAAACCCACTTGTTTGCCCAAAGAATGATGCTGGTGGAGTAGCAGCATCGGACCCATCAGCGTAATGCAGGGGAGAGCAGAGTACAGGCTGGGCTGTTAAACCTCGCAGCAGAACCTGTTTGTGATCCCAGACGTCTATGTGACTTACAGAGCGGAACTGCAGGCATAAGCGAAGCCTGGCAGAGCAGATGGACGTCTTTCGGAAACATCCTGCTAAGAAGCCTCACCTGCATACAATGTCCAGGAGATGGAGGGCAGGCCTTGAAGGAGGAACTGGGAGAGGCCTAAAATACTCACTGTATTACTGTTCACTCACTGTCCTGCTCCTTTTTTAAAGTATTAGTAAGTCTGCGTTGAGTCAAGGCAACTTTTCAGTCACATTTCACCTGTAAAAAAATACTGAATTCATAAAATGGCAGAACTTACATTAACGTAAAAAATATGTATTTAATAGCATGCAGGTGTGATATGCTTTCTCACTGCGGGATCTTTACTGTCGGCGTGAGATGCTGAGACATCAGACTGAGAAATCTGTGTGTTCAAAATATGTCCTGTCTTGCTATAAAAATGGTAGGATTCGTCTACGGTTCAGGTCAATTGCCTGTTTAGGAAGATAGTTTGAAAAGTCAGTTAACTATACACTATACATTACTGTTACTACTATTAATAAAATCCACCCTGTCATCATAACAGTATCCCACCTGTTTTAGGCTGGAGAATAATGGCGATTGTGGCAGTGACCTTTAAAGGACTGCAGGGATGTTCATTTGCCTGAAGATTGTTTAATTAATGTGAGTCACCGAAAGGTTTAATTTATCTGGAAATGGGTGACAGGAGGATACGCTTTTGGACTTGCACAGAAAAAGAGCACAGACCTGTCAAAAGCGGGAACTGCACTGCCTGGTGCATGAGGCTGTTGCCAAAGAATTGCATTAAATCTGTTATAGCGAGTACAGAACAAAGGGGTCTGCAGAGAATACCTTCTGTCTGCACTTAATTCTTGCCTCATACACATACTTAAGTCTTCCTCCTGGCGTGTGACAGCATCCCAACTCCAGCTGCACTAAAATAACTTCCCTCCTGTACCGACGCTTAAGCGGCTGAGGTGACTCAGTAACGCGGGAGACGTGGGTTACAGCCTGACACTCTATCATCATCTTTTGCAGCCTATATCGTTCCTGTTTCTTCAAATTTATGAAAAGTGCCACTTATATGTAAAATACAGCCCATCTTGTAGCGCTCACAGCTATATTGCATCCGTGTGTCTAAATTACGGGGAAAGGGAAATACGACCCCCCCCCCCCACCCAACAATTTCTCTTGAATGTGTGGAGGCCTTNNNNAGCCTCGCCCCCCTACCTCCCCAAAATTCAAATCAAAGTTATGCCCTTGACTGTATCCCACCACATTCAGAGCTTTACGTGTGACAAAATGGACAATGATATATAAAATAGACAAAATAAATTAGGTATTACTGACTTAGAAGTGATTAAAGCATTTGGCTCATTTTGGCATGACCACTACCGGACTTCGTTAGTCACACTGCTACGATTGTTTAACCTGGCTAATGTTAAAACAGTTCAATATAAATAAAACCTAGTAAGAAAGTATTTTGCTCAGTTTACAAGAAAAAGACACGGGTAATCTTTCAGGCAAGAGTGGCTCACTGGCACTGTTGTAGTCCTTGTGATTGTATTTAAACCCAGGAGACGTATCACAGGTGCTTTGAACAACAGATATAATGGTTCAGAACAACCAATACAGACATGAAAAGAAAAAAATATCAGCACATTCTGCTGTGCATTCTGATAACAAATCGCTTTACAATACTGCGCAACCTATTGCTGTTTGTAAGTTAGAAATAGATACAATTAAATGCCTGCTTGTGATTTAATTTAAACATTACGTGTATTTGGAAACACGGCATGTTAGCCTATAACCCAAAAGTTGCGTTCCTGAAAATAAAAAGCTAATTCGTGCTATAGAAAAAAACAAGAATTTTGGGGGACATTGGGTTGGAGCAAAACAGTTAAAAACTTCCCACGTAACACACACACACACACAAAAATTAAACATTACCCTTAAAAGAACGACGCTGTAAATCATAAATAGCTAATACTGTAAATGGATACATCCTACAATTAAATCTGCGCACTAATATTTCAGGTTTTACCTTCCTATTGCACTCACTGCTTGACTTTTTGAATCAAACATGTTGTGCTGCGTCAAATGAGCGTTTTTTTATTATCAAATTTGGAATGAATGTAAAACCAAACGGAACCTGGTGCAGTGACCGGGTGCTGCAGGCGAGTGTTTTCCATGTATGAACAGCAATATCTGGCTGTATATCTTCCTCGGAATCAGCAGGTGGCGGTATTTAGACATTTCCTAAGAAGAACTGTGGGAAGGTCTAGGTATGTCATATGTAGTCTCACCCCGTTGTGAGTTGTTGCGAAAAGGCTGTTCCTGGTTTGGCTGCCCCTATGGTTGGGTGCAGATGTGAGATTTAGGGCTCTGGAACTAGACAGCAGACAGGCGACTTCGGGAGACGGTTCTCGGCTGTTAGCGATGATGTTCAGCTTTGTGTCGTGTCCAGGGCCAGCTGCCCATACTAATAGTCTGTGACACTAAGGGTAAATGACTGGAAACGGTGCTATGGAAACAGGTGTTTTCAGGGTCAGTAATATGGGTAGTAATTGATTACATTGCCGTTTCTGTAACTCGTCATTTTAAATTACCCGATAAACCCTTGTGCGCTAAGGAATTCTGCAGCCTGTTATTACACTGAAGGCAGTTTGACGGCCATGGAACCCCACAAAGACACAGGGAGAGCATGCAAACCCTGGCAGACTCAAACCCATGTGCCTGAAAGGGGTGAAGTGACAGTGCCGAACCACCACGCCACCATGCCGCCCCTTGCCAGTTCCCTATATTCAATATTTATCATTATCTCTGATATCAATCAATCAATCAATTGCTGGCTTCTAAATACCACTTACGTGCTCAGTTGCTTCCATCATTGGCCATTGTAAACACTTTATCGTTTACTTTTACATTGTGTGTCAATGTGGTAAATGTATTTTTCTCTCTGTCGATCTCTATTCTCTGTGTACCTATGTAGCGCCGCGGTCCGGGAACGTCATGTTACGTCTCCCGATTGGTTTGTGTGACAATAAAGCCCTTTTGCCTTTTGTCCTATTATTAGCCGCTGGTGATGCTGAAACGAGTGCGACCACTAAAATCACCAAGGTTGGCTGCTGTTAACTGACGAAGTTTGTTGGGTCGGGGCACCTCTTATTACTTGCCGAATGAAATAAACTCCATCTAGTGGTTAATAAGAGAAAAACTGTCGAATACAGCAAGCGACAATAACAGTGAACGGCAATGAAGTTCTGACAGGGATGGTGACGCTCGGCGAAAACTTTCACTGATCACTGAGGTATCGAATGAATCTGCTAACACCTGATCCATAATCAGTTCAAACCTAACGCCACAATTTCTAAGGACAGCATTGAACAAATCGCCTGATTTGGGGATTACATGATTCTACGAAATGTAATACCATGTTTTTCTTAGCACTTGCTACATAATTATAATGAAGAAATTAATAGGAAATGTTCCCGGGGTAAATTCTTAGAATTTTTTAACTTAAAGGCTAGCCTCATAAACATAGTTGTAAAACCCTTGCGATTTTTTCCTGATGGGTTATATTTTAACAGAAGGAAGTTAGTCAGATGCCGATTGCCCGCAGTCGCTTACCTGAATGTACGCTAGGTACATGCTTTTCACCGTGTTTGGCCCTCACGGGAGCATGGGAGGTGGGGTAAGGGACGGATTTATGCGGCATTTGCACGCAAGGCCAATAAAAGCAGAGGAAAGCCAACCTGAGAGACAGAACTGTATGGCACATATGCAGTTACAAAGATTGATTCAATCACAAATATTGCTCAACAAATACAATGTATCTGTCCACTACATATTATATCATTACATATTAAAGGACAAAGAGCTCCATCTAGTGTATGTGATAATAATCACACCACGTTTTCTGATTATTATTGCTAGTCGGGCTACTATGGGATCGATACTGATTAATTGCTTTCGTTTGTAAGGTCAATTTCCACGTTCCGGTTTTCTTTCTTTACCATGGAAACAAATGGGCCTCTTTTTGTAGCCAGGTGTGTGAAGATTGCAGTCCAACAGCATCATTTAATGTAATATTAAGTCATTTTAATATCCAGTTCCTTACCTGAGCAACATGTTTGTGTTACGATGCTGATGTCTTTCAACGGTCACTGAAACACACAAACACTGTTTGCCTAATGCACTAACCTCATTTACATCATTACTGCATTACAGTTAAGTAGGTTTGGGCTTCCTCTATGCCTCTATGTTATTCCCTTCCATGGCCATAAATATGCCTAATTTAAAATAAACTTATTTGCTAAAATTACAGGTCTTTAAACTTAAATTTCAAAGACCATCAAAAGTGTTTTAAACATTTGCATTTTATATTATATTACTTGCTGTTGCATCATTCACTTACTCAGTTCTTCAATGGTACGGCTGCAAAAAACCCACTTCATTTGCCACAAAGGGAACTGATTCAAAGTCAAAGACCAGCAAATTCCGTAAGTGTAACTGGATCGTGAGGCGGCCTGATGCCTCCCGTGGCTCATGCTGACCCCGTGAAGTGAGCAGCAGCTGGGTAACCCGAACACAGGCTGCAGGAGGTATATGGGTTTGCAGATGATTTGCAGTCTGGCCTGCAGGTGATTAAAAATAGCCCGACTAAATGGCATGAAACGTGGTCGCATGCAGTCGATATTCAGTCTTCCATGTTAATCCTAAACTCAATGGAACGGGACCATTATCGTTAGACAATGTTGCACGGGGGAGAAATAAGTTAAGGCTGTTATTTTTCTAAACTGCAGAATAAGTATTGATAGAATTCTCAGAAGCCAAAGAAGAAAAGGTTTGCACAAACCAGACTAACATATGTTTAGAAATGCTGCGTAAAGAAAAGTTTACTTTGGCCAGTGGATTTTGCAGGGGAACGTTACTATCTGCATTAACTCAACCACAAATCTGTACAGCAGACAGAAATGATCAGTTTACTTGTGGGGACACCTACAGTATATTATAGGTGTCAGTTATAACTGTCTGTTAAAATTTCCTCATAGCTGACACTTCTTTAACCAGCATAATCATGCCCCGGTTTTAAACTTGTCAAGACAGGACTGTTTACTGTAAATGTCAGAAATGTGACATCCGTGGAGAACATTGGGAAACTGGAGCAGAATTAAGCGGATCAATGATTGAGATACTGAAGAGTCATCATTTCAATAAGGAATTACATGAAGGTCTTGAAAATATTAACAAGTGTTTCCTCCCACATAGCTGACTTCATAGATGAATACAAGTGCGTTAAGTAGTTCCACTGAAATGATAATATAAAAACAAGATTCAAACAATTCATACATAGTGAAAATGAAATCTGATTATTAATTCGCCATGACAGGCCATTCTACATCCCACCCAGGGAGTACTCACCCCCCTCTCCGCTATGTGGGAAAAGCTCCTGACTTCCCCGGAACCCTGTCTGTGATTAGTGGCTAGAACATGAATGCACTGATAGTCCTCTTACTATAACAGATGTAACCCCAATGTAATGTGACTCCAAAACTGCAAATACATCATTGTACTTGTTAACATTTTATTAAAGCAATCTGCAAACAAAATGTCATAGATACGTTCTTTTTTAAAACACATACATTAGTTACATAATGTGAATACATCTGTGCTGTTAAATAATGGAGCCTTGTATGACAGCTGCATAAATTACCTTCAAGTAGTCAGCAAGCACTCTACGTGACATCAGCAGTCACCTAACCCCATCCTGGGTCCTAACAGTCCACCACTGAAACACATATGTTCTGTCAATGAAACAGACAACACCCAGAATCAATGCTACAAACTGCTTCACCCTTTTAGTCTTTTGAAGAAGAAACAAGCTAACATACTATGAGTTTTACACAATCCAAAAAGTGTCAAGTTTTTTCCATTTAAAGGCCAAAAAACACAAATGTAGACAATGGTCAAAAGGATACAGATTCAAGATCTCAGATGCCTGTGTGTTATTCAGCTTTTTTACAGATGAACAAATGAGTAGACAGCTTAATGCACAGCACTGTCTGTGGCCATTATACCTTTAAAAACACTTTTTTCAGTTCCCTTCTTCTAGCTAGTATTGAGTGTGACTTGCTTTCACTGAGCAACCATTAAGCATTTACAAAGCAGTGTGATATAGCCGGCGTGATTCTCTTGGAAAACACACAATTTCTCATAATTCTGAAGAAGTGGAAATGTACAAAATTGAATACTTCAATATAGCCCGTTGCTACAGATACAGAAAGAATGAATGCATGTTTTAAATCTTTTTTAAATTAAAGAAACATTTATGTACAGATCAAAAACAGATCCCCCTTTCATATATTTTTTTGCAGATCGCCTGTTCTTCGATTTAGAGTAAAGCAAATGAATTACATTCTATATTCAGTGGATACCTGCCCTTCAGGATGTAAGAGAATAAAAAAAAATTTTTTTGCTTTAAAAAAATGGAATATTGCTCGAGGGGATGGGTGGGAAAAGGTTGAGCAATACACCAAAAGTTACTGTGGATGAAGATCTGAAGCAATACTATACCAGCAGTATAACTGCACTTTATAGAAAAGGGGCGGTTCCATGGAATGACATGCAAGCAGGTCCGCACAACATCACATTATGTGCAAATTCTACAAATAGTAGATACATCTGTTCATCTCAAATCTCTCTATAGTGCTATCCCAGACCAGTGCTACATGGCACGGTACAACTATGGTGACTATCAAGAGCCAAACAAAAGTCAACTGATAAATGGATATGAACAGGGCAAAAAAATTTCATGAATGTAATAGGTCAGATGTATCTAAATTGTCAGCACTGCTGCTTCATGCAGTGGTTGTCGCTGTAGCATGCAGT
Organism: Isichthys henryi; assembly: GCA_026776945.1. NCBI lineage: Eukaryota > Metazoa > Chordata > Actinopteri > Osteoglossiformes > Mormyridae > Isichthys > Isichthys henryi. The sequence goes on along the minus strand of JAODJX010000136.1, from coordinate 9,660,909 downwards.
CAGAAACACTGCAGTCTCAAAGGTCGATGTATTGAAGATATGCAAGTCTCCAGAGCGTTTGCCCACCAAACGCAGATTTGGGCTTATTTGATAACACAGAAAAGTTGTCAAAAAAAAAAACACTAACAGGTGAAAAAGCCTCACTGGTTTCATTGCATTCCAAAACCATAAATCCCCAAAAGGACATCTCTCCCAGCAAACCGACGTGTCAGGTACTCCCATAAAGCCAAGTCATCCGCAGAAAGGGAAAATGGAGAAATTTGCGTCAACATTTCTTCCGGTACAAAAGGCACAGCTCAATAAATCTAAGACTGCACCAGCTCCATTTAAAGAACAGCTGAAAAAGTCTAACAAATTTTATGGCACCTCGCTAGCACGGGCAAATCAAATTTGGAGCATTTTACCATACAGGAAACTGGAAAAAACTACAATATACATCAAATTAAAGAATGCGACTCATGAGAGTAATTCCACAAAAAAAACTGCAGATGAAAACAATTCAATAAATTATTTATGGACAATAAAGATAGGTGTGTGATATATTGAAAACAAGCCTCTGCTTTTATTGAGTTCTGTGCAATATGGTACTAGGAGAGGCTTGGGGAGAGGAGCTCAGTAAATATACATAAAATGCATAAGTCAGTCTTGCACTTCGAGACGGAGGGACATTTCAGCAATGCGAACATTCAGAGGATCGCTTATGTAACAGTCTGCAGTACAACACGTCAACTGTGCACTTTGAGGCACAACACTTCCTGTTAATTTTCAGCTTGCATCACCATCAGAGGCTGAAGCCTTTGCATTATTAAAATAAAAACGTGAGGTGCTGCGGAACCAACGTCCAAGGTGTTCATGTCCATCTTTGGTTAATAAAAAAAAAAAAAAAATACAAACATTTTGTTGCGCGAGAGGGCTCTTACTCCTCTACTTATTGTGCTCCAATCACATGGGGGTTGAATTGTATGATGATGATGGTGATGTCATCCCTGTACATACGGGCCAGCTCCTCGGGCAAGCTCAGCATCTTGGATAGCCGTTCATGGTCCACGGTACCAAACTCATTATTGCCCACGGCATGCCTGATCAGGTGGGTGGCAGCGTTCTGGTCCTCAAAGGTGGAGGACACACGGGCACGACGCTCTGCCAACAGGCCCTGCATCTGACCCAGGGTTACCCGGTAGCCGCCCACTGAGATGGGCTGCTGATGATGGACGCCAGTGAGGTACTCGCCCACGATACGCACCACCTCCTGTCGGTGAAGGGTCTCCCAAAGGCCGTCAGTACCCAGGACCAGGAAACGGTCCTGGGGGCGGAGTCGGTGGTGTAATACCTCGGGCTCCGCAGTGAGGTAGGGTGGGGTGTGGTAGTTGGGTGGGATGAACTTCGTATGCTCATTCTCATGCAACTGGTCAGGCCCAGACTCCAGCACGCGCTTCTGCAGGTCGATACTCCACTTGAACTTCACATCACCAAATGCCCTGAAAGGCATGAGCAGGCCCAGAAGCCGGTCCTGCTTCACTACTGTCTTGGTCTCACTTGGAGGGTGCTCAGCCCGGACACGTCGCACCTCATTCTCATTCTGGGCGTTGTGGTCATTGGACAGGGTCAGTGCTGTGAAGGATCCATCCTCCTCCTGAACTCCCAGAACCGCCCTCCCATCCCCTGTGTTAGCGATGTGCAGGTCATTGCCATCCACATGAGCCACGCAGGCCGTGGCCCCTGAGAAAGCCACACGCAGAACCCAATAGTTGAGAAACGCATTTGGGTCTCCCACTTGGGCCTCCAAGGAAATGTCATTGTCCAGCCGCTTGAAGGCATTGATGAGAGCCTCTTTGATATCGGGAGTCTCCCCAGGACTGTTGAGGTCGATAAGTTCCTGCCAGTATGTCCTTAAGCTGCTGAAGTAGAGCCTCGAGGCCTCCTTGCTGAAATAGTCATTGGGGTGCTTGTGCCATTGCAGGATGGGATGCATGGCGCGGCCAGAGTCCATGGTGTTCTCGATCTCCACCAACGTCTCGTGTGGCAACAAGGAGATGGCGATGTAGTAGAAAAGCCGCTCGCTGAGAGCCTGGGCGCAAGCGCAGCCTGCGTGCCCGTCAAACACGCCCATGAGCATCCCCCGTGTCCGCAGGCAGGTGGCGGCACTGCGCCGGTCTTCGATGGGGGCGTTGGCCGGCAGCTGGTTGCTGTCGAAGCCCAACACCGAGCTGACGTTCTTCCCGTCGAACTCGGGCACCTTAAAGCTGTACTCATTGGCTTTAAGGATGCTGTTCACCTGTGGTGGTGTCAGGTTGTACCATCGCTCCGCGGACATTTGGTAACCACGGGACTGGCATCGTCTCACGTGTGGCCTGGCAGTGGCAAAGGGTTGAGCTGGATGTGGAGAGTTCAGGGGGTGAAGCAGCTGACAAACCTGGCGTTGATTCTGGCGCAGGACAGCAGCACTACATATCTTTCCAGTCTCCCGGCTGCCAATGGCTTTAAATAACTGGGAGAGCACAGGCATGGCAGATCCCACGGATGTTCCCAGGTCTCTACAGACACTACAAGACAGAGCAGAGTAGTACACCTCAATACAGAGTAGGACTATGCTCCAGTCAATAATGAAATAGGACAACTAAGTCACTGCAAAGCCTGAATAACCAAATCAATTCAGATCAGCAAATTCACGTGCTTGTTATTCTGTTATTTATCACGCCTATTTACACATGGTGCATTATTACACTATAAAAATCATTATGTGCCCTCGAAGCCCTAAGACAGACAGCTACTGCCCAAAAACAGCTGCCTGGCTAATTTTGGAGCGGCTTCAGCGGCCTGGACACACGCCCCCCTTGCGATCTGCCTCGTCCTCTGCTCATCCTAGCATTTCACAATCTCCTTCCTAACCGGGATTATACAGCCATCAGTTAACGGGAGATGAGCTACGCGACTCGATATCCCGTCTGCCAGTTAACCAAGCTAACCAGGCGCCATCCAGCTAAAGACGACACCCGCATTACGCTAACACGATGAGGTGGCGTCCGAATAACATGCAACGGACAAATAGCGTAAAAAACACAAACAGTGCTTTGCTACATAACTGGCTTCGTACTTCCTTGGCAATTAAATTAATGATAAATGTACCTCAAACGACTAACACGTTACCCTTGAACGCCCGCCAGTAGCATACTGTGGTAAATAATGTCGCCGATATTACCGGTTGTGAAGTTATAATATTTCCACTGTCTAGTTATTTTTTTTACATTAAAAACAGGGATAGCTAGCTGGTTAGCTGAATGGCCATCACAAGGCGTAGGTAGGGGCGACGCATAAAGTTGCCATATTGTTTAGCTATCAAACCGGGATGCCTGTTCGGACTTCTGGCTCAAGTAAAAAAAAAAAGCGCACCGTTCCGGTTAAAAGTTTAAACGTCGGCTAACCAACGGGAACAGTCCGAACGTACGGCCGAAGGCGGACGCGAAGCGCACGGCAGGCAATCGACAGGAGACGCTACCTTCCCTTCCCAAAAGAACGGAAACTATCGGCAGTGCAGACCGCGAAGCATCGCTGACGTGATGCAAAGCGAACTGCGGCGCGCCCAGTCCATCATCCCCCCCACCGCCACGCCACGAATACGGCCGACGAGACCCGCAAACCGACCTGCGTTGGTGCCGCCTCACAGCTCTTAGGCTCGCGCTGCAGGACTCGCGCGGAGCTCAGCCCAGCATCTCGCTCGCTCGTTCCCCCACGCGGAGAAGCTTCTGATTGGCTCGGCTGGAGCGGCCCGTCTGATGCTCTCGAGCCATTAACCCTTTCGCTTTCGTAATGCCCGCGTGGGGCCGTGCGCCGATTGCCGACTATATATATGGACCCTGTCATTCTAACTAGAGAAAAAAAACTGCATGGTTACAAAAAGTGAAGCTACCTGCAGTAAGTTAGGGCGATATCCCAATATACTAAAAGCCTACAATGAAAGGAATCACGCAGTGATATTGGTCATCTGGTTTTCGAAATTTCGGCGTCCACGCAAACCGCTTACACGATTTAATAATCGAACACAACACCACATCGCAAAACACAGGAAATGTATTGCAATTTAGGGAAGATCCGGTGGTGGTGGTGCTTCATGCACAAAATAATCTCTGCCAGTAAAAGGCGATTTAAGAGGAGCCTTTGCGGTCATTATGTCCATTCTGCTGCTGTCCAGACCTACCATTCCCCGACAAATACTGTAATATTTAGATATTTAAAAAATCGTTACAATATATATAATAAACATAAACCACAAAACATACAAAATATATAAACATTGATAAGATAAGATAAGTGACAGGCAAACCTGTGAGATCCGGTGTGGACTCGATACGACTGGGCGATCTCGCTACAAACTGCTCACAACGAATCTTGTTGAAATCTTGCTGGTGAAACACTGTGAGACGACCTTCGTATAACTATAATGATGTTAATGATGCACTTTCACTTTTATCATCTAATAGTAGTATCTGTTAGTTGGACACTCACCGCGAGTAACTCAGCCTGCCTGTGGAAGTAGCATACGCACAGGAAACCCCCACAACGCTGTTCAAAGACAACACACCCGAGGGCTGAGTGGCGGCTGAATGAGCCTGGAAATTACTTGGAATGTCACGCTCTCATTTGCTTCTTTGCTGATGGGAGATTTTAATAAATGTTTTAAACCGTTGACTACTTTTTTGATGGGACCATTACTGAATATTTTGACAGTAATTTACACATTCCTTTGAAGACAGCAGAACAAACATAAAAATAAACTAGTAACTGCAGGCAGTGACTGAAGGGTCCAAAGCGTTGGACAGGTAGGACAGGTAGGACACGTAATAGACTA
>JAODJX010000136.1:9625145-9655963 GCA_026776945.1 Isichthys henryi | reverse complement strand
AATAATAATAATAATAATAATAATAATAATAATCCTAACAAAAACAATAAGGTTCCATAGCACTTCGTGCTTTGGACCCTTAATAAAGGTGAAGGAAGGACAGGAAATACATACACGTTAGTTGACGAAATTTGAGGAGTCTCCCTTTAAAGGAATGTGGGCTGTCCAGCCTTGAATCTGCCCTGTCACATGATTTTGTTGAGTTTTAGGTTGACAGTGCTTGAGGTTAGCACCTTAACAGGTATGCAACATCACGGTTACAGGTTCAAAAACTGTGGCATGTAAAACAACGGTTTGATCCACCCCTCTCCTAAGCACTTATTATGTTACAGTCCTGGGGGGCACGGGGTGTAAGTCCTGGGTAAACTCAAAATGGGACAGTTTAATTCTTTTTATCTGTGGGTGGAAAATTCTGACATTGCATCTCCACTGTTGAATATTCACAAACAATCCAAACAAAAATTAACCAAAGTCAATATTTATGAGACATCAGGTGGTGTAATGTTTAAGGAACAAAGTGTGAAACCGGCTTCTGTTGGTTAAAACAAGTTATACAGTATATTTGACATTCTTAACCTTAGCATGTGAAGATACTGATATCTCTCATAAAGATACTGGTCTCTCTCATAAAAGAACATTGATTTAAAACCCCCCCACAAACTCATGTTTCCTTAAAGTGAAGTATAGGAATTATATATTTTCATATTGTGTTAAGATGTTCAGTATTATATTAGCTATTTATGCAAATACAATATAAACACTTTCAGTACGTACAATCTTTAGTAACTACAATAGTGAATCCTATTAAAAATGAAATACTTTTATTAAACACCATGTTACAGCAATAACATTTGACATTTTATTATAAAAACAGAAACTCTGAATACAGAGAAGCCACATGACAACCAGTAACAAAGTACCAAAACTGTTTTACTGTCAGTATAAATTACAAAAAAGGTCAGAAGTTTGTAAATCACAAATAAAAATTTGCAACAATAAAATACACACTTAAAAAATTAGACGGAGACCTTGGTTATTAACACATTGCGATAATTACTTAATACCCAAGACAAAACCCTATATAAGGAACCTTTTATCGACTAGGGTCTTTGTTGCCAGATTTCTTCGTCCAAAGACATTGCGTATCAGCTGAAAGATCTGAAAAATAAAAAGCCGATGTTTAAACATTAATAAATATCTAGGCAAACAAACACTTTTGAAAGTGTGCTAGTCAAGTAAATAATACTATGATGCAATGTAATTCCTGCGACTTTTTAACATAAAAATAATATATACAATTCTAAAGCCAATCAGATTCGCAAAATCTTATTTTAGTGAAAATAGAAAACATGGTAACTGCAGAAGCTCATAGCATGCAGAACATAATGGCACCACTGGATGAGTTCTACATGTGTTCCCTCTTAGTCCAAAGTAACTGCCAAGCCTGTGATTTGGGGTTGGGCGGTGGCCATGCTCCACTCAGCCCCCTACTGGCAGAAATGTGAACAACACGTGACCCTCTTCCATTTTGGGAGGTTCATATGAGGCTTGACTGCTCTTGCTGGTGCACAGTGGCAAAGTGCAGATTCCTACCAGTTGTTGCATGTAGGTCAGAACTGCAGCCAAAATGAAATTCTGACTGCTCAGATCCACGATGCAGAAAAACAGCGTGTCAAAAATGAGCAGAGTGGCTTCGTTGCCATAGTAAAGAACATCACTGAATGAATGAGATTCATCTATGTGGGGAATAAAATACAGTGAAATAAAAATAAGAAGCTTTTACATATTAAAAATAATGACAGAATAACAGTTACAGAATATGAATGGCCGTATTACCATTATAAAATATGCTTTTGTCATTTGGCTCCATGAATTCCATTCCAGCGAGTCTTTCAAGAATCAGTTTGTCCTTCACAATGTAATCCAGTTCCCGGTGAGCCTATGGCAGACAGACTCATGAAGAGAAGAGAAGCTGGTGTGACACACACTGCAAAACAAAGTCATCTGTACATAGTGACTGCAGCCTTACGTGGTCGATCACAGAGCCCAGGAACCTGTTCATGGTGCAGTACGCTTTTACACTCTGATCGAACGGGTTGGCAGAAGCGTCCACGAGTCGCATTGGCCCGTTCCTCTGTGAAGTTCAACAGCTTCTGTTAGTGATGGTGCCAGACAGGCACGGGGCCTGCTGGGGTTTGGGGGGGGGGAAGTACGCACCCTACTCAGTGGCTCCAGGATCCTGTCATACTGCTGTCGCAGTTTGTTAGTGATCGCCACCTGGAAGGTCTGCGTGTCTGTGTTGGGGAGAAGTCCTCGCTGGCCACAGAGGTTTTCCTAAAAGGCAGAGAGCGCAAAACGAATAAAGAAAGACGGTCCGAGCTTCCAGTAAAACACCCAACTACAAAAATGATTAAAATGCGTGGTATTGAATAAAACCTGAGCAACTAACCATAAATGCAAAGGAACAGAGCAACCCACCACAACCCCCCCCCAAAATCAAATAAAAGCAACACACATCTGACAAACAAAACCCAAGCATTAAAGAACACCTCATACAAACATACATACATACACCAGAATTATTTAAAATCAGGCCATGTGGGGGACAGGCAATTAGTACTGGATACATTAATAAAAGCTTTCTTTAAGTCTGATAGTGATCTGATAGTGAGCAGTCTGAGCAGCTGAACAAAAGAAAGATTTGTAGAACACTGATGAAATGCTGTCGGAGGTGGCAGTCTTAGCATACCGCCTCTCTCCTCAAGTTGGCGTTCATTTCCTCCATGTTGGTGTCGGCGTGGCCATGGACAGAGCGGCCATGGATGTAATACCCAAAGCAACGGTGGGAAAACAGCAGCACGGAGATCTGTCAGTAACAGAACAGATACAGTGTGGAAATGAGGAGTGTGGAAATGAGGCGTAACAAGGAGTGACACTATGTGGATATGGAGTGACATGATGTGGTGTAACAGAGTGAAATGAAACGAAGAGGAGTGACATAATGACATTTAACATGAAGAGGAGTGACCTAACGAGGAGTGACACAATGAGGTATAACATGAAGAGGAGTGACCTAACGAGGAGTGACACAATGAGGTATAACATGAAGAGGAGTGACATAATGACATTTAACATGAAGGTAAAACCCACATTGCTGATTGAACAGAGGTCCACAAACTGCCTGATCTTGTCTTCCACAAACCTCTCATAAAACACAGTGAAAAATATCACCTGAAAGAGTTCAAATAAAGTTCAGCAACTTAATCCACAGAAACAAGTACATGTTTTACCTTGTCATTAACATCTAACTGTTGAATTTACAAGTAAAAACGTTTCTCCTAACCAGTCGACAAAATCCTTAAACACCGAGTCAAATGCAAAGCAAATTGTGTGTGAATGCTTCCAGTATTAAAAAAATGGCTACAAAAAGTACACTGATGGGCCATAACATTAAAACCACCTGCGTAATACTGTGTAGGTAACTTTTGTGCTGCCAAAATAGCTCTGACTCGGTGAAGCATGGACTCCACCTGGTATCTGGCACCAAGACGTCAACAGCAGATGCTTTAAGTCCTGCAAGTCGTGAGGTGAGGCCTCCATGGATCAGACTTGTTTGTCCAGCACGTCCCACAGATGGTTAATCGGACTGAGATCTGGAGAATTTGGAGGCCAAGTCAACACCTTGAACTCTTTTTCATGTTCCTCAAACCATTCCTGAATTTTTTTTGCAGAGTAGCAGGGTGCATTATCCTGCTGAAAGAGGCCGCTGCCGTCAGGGAAAACAGTTGTCATGAGGAATATACTTGGTCTGCAATAATGTTTAGGTACATGTCAAAGTAACATCCAGATGAATGCCAGAACCCAAGGCTTCCCAGCAGAACATACCCCAGAGCATCACACTGCCTCCACCGGCTCGCCTTCTTCACACAATGAATCCTGGTGCCATATCTTAAACAATGCACACACACCTGGCCATCCACATGGAATAACAGTAAACGTGGTGCATTAGTCCAGGCCACCGTCTTCCATCATTCCACGCTCCATTCGTGACGCTCACTTGAGAATTGTGGGCACTTTTGGCCCTGGACAGGGGTCAGCATGGACACTTTGTCCGGTCTGCAGCCCCATACGGAAGAAGCAGCAAGGTGTTGTGTGTTCGACACCTTTCTAACATAGCTAGATTTAACATTTTCAGCAATATGAGCTACAGTAGCTCTCCTGTGAGATCAGACCAGACTGGTTAGCCTTCGCCACAGGCACCAGTGACCCCTTTGCTGGTTCACAGGTCGGCCTTCCCAGAACCACTTTTGGTAGGTACGGACCACTGCATATCAAAAACACCCCACAAGACCTGCTATTTTGGAGATGCTCTGACCCAGTCGTCTAGCCATCACAATCTGGCACTTGTCAAAGTCGCTCAGATCCTTATTCTTGCCCATTTTTCCTGCTTCCAATACATCAAGTTCAAGAACCGACTGTTCTCTTGCTTAATATATAATGGCGCCCTTGACAGGTGCCACTGCAATGGGATAATCAACGTTCACTTCCCCTGTCAGTGGTTTTAATGGTTTGGCTCATCGGTGTATATGATGACAAACTTTGTATTTCTTCTCTAAACAGCTGTTTAGAGAACAGGCGTTACTCAGGTGTTAGTTGGACGATACCATCGGTGCATCGCTAATCATTGCGACTGTCCTGGTTGTTAGCTGGTACTCAGGTGTTGAAGCTCCACACCTGCAGGAAGCCAATGACGAGCCAAACGGCTGTGGCTACGCCGTATCTGAGGATAAGGCTCCAAGGTGGGTAATAGGCTTCTGAGTCTCGGTTGAGATCTGAGGAAGGGTCCCTCAGAGCCAGATTGCCGAAGCCCACCACCTGAGGAGGGTAGATGAGGTGAAAGTTAGAGAGGTAGGGATTCACCTTAGGTAGAACCTCTACACATTTCCGGTTATCAGGGAAATATGCACATTACATCAACCACTTCTGTTATTGACGGGGAACAAGTGACAAAAGGCGCCAGGCAAACAGCAGATTTCAGCACTGCTAGTGACACACCGATAAGGAAATTTCTGGCTGATAAGATAGCCAATTATTTCAAAAACTGACATCAATATCAATACCGATTATTTGGGAGTTAGATGCTCCTCAGGAAATTTTAACAGAGCACTGTTTGCAAAATGCATTTCTAACGTTATTTTCACTGACTGAATAATTCCATACAGCAGACATTTTTCCTAACTGTTTAGTATGAGGGGGGCAAAGCAAACAGGTCAGCATATTAAACAAAATCATTGGATCATCTTTAACCACAGGCCAACGCCTGACTGTTGCAGTTTCGGCCGATACGATAGTTGGACGATACCATCGGTGCATTGCTAATCATTGCGACTGTCCTGGTTGTTAGCTGTCACACACACAGACTGAGAACCAGACTCTGCAAAGTACCTCCAAGAAAAACAGGACCGCCGCAACCTGAAAGGTGGGGTTGATTTTCCGGATGGTTTGGATCTCATTCCACTCATTGGCCACGAAGTACGTCCTCCATATACTCACAGGGGAGGGCATGTTCTTAGGGTCGCCTGTCCCTAAAAATGCAAAAGAGTAAGGCTGGACCCCACTTGCGTGTGGACACACTGTAATAGCATGGATGGAGGTCACTGTATCTACCTAATCAGTTTAATGCTATTTAAATTGTTCTTAGAAAATTATACGGCTGCACAACAAACCAGTAAAGAAGAACAACAGCAGTAACCTTGGTCATAATGTGAGCAATGTTATTTAAATTGTCTGTACAATGAGGGTCTGATTTCTTTTTTGGTGTCAGGCATATAATCAACCCAGCCTCACAAAAAAAAAAGGGAAACGCAAAGGAAGCAAATATGTTTACAGTGATCACTGGTCTTTAACTCACCTTCCAGTGTCCTGGTGCTTTTCCCTCTCGGTCTCTCCCAGTCAATCAAGAATATATCCACAGACAACTGATGGACCAGTTTGTGTAAAAATTGGATTGCCTAGAAAAACCAGGATAAGTGAAATAAGTTTTCATCTATATAACACCAGAATGAACTTGGACATAAACGTGATCACACTAGTGAAGGACACCAAAATAAAACTGCAAATGGTATTGTCATCCATCCATCCATCTGAAATTGCTTGTCCCATTCAGAGTCGTGGGGGGTCTGGAGCCTATCCAGGAAGCTATGGGTGCAAAGCAGGGAACAACCCAGGACGGGGGGGGGGGGCCGCAATGGTATTGTTACCTTCAGTGCAAAAGCACAGGCCACGTAGGTGATAAATTTCTCCTCTTGTTTTGGCAGTGGCAAGAGGACCGAGACAAATTGCTGGGCCTGCAATAAACAAACATGATTCAAATCTCGGGAAGCCTGTTATATAGCCCACAAAACATTGGAAAAGCAGATCAAACAACAGTGGGGAAATAAGGATAGACTTGCCTCCACCATCTGGAGAGTACATGCAAAGGTAAAACAGGAAAAAGGAAGGAAGGAAAACAAGATTTAGCCGGTATTTGAACACCTGCGAGCCCCCACACATTAACAGTGACCTGCATGCCCTGAAAGCCCATCTAACCTTGTAAAAAATTAGCCAGTAGATGCCAGTTCCCATGGTGATTATGAAGAACACATTGGCGAGGTCTCCAGCATAGAACAACAAGAACTTCAGAACTGTCTGGATACGGCAAAAGATTCTGTTAGACATCTGTTATTTTGTGCAAAGTAATGTAGAAGAAAAAAAGCACGTAGCTTTCCTGGTACTCTAGATGATTTAATAACAGAATGTTATTGTTAAGCATAGATGCTCGCAGTCATTATGCAAACTACTGAAGTTTCTCTATGGGACACTGCATCCCAAGAGCCGTAAGCACACATTGACGGCGTCCCAGAGTATAACTTGCAGTTAGGTCAATTATAGGAGAGGCGATCCTTCGCTTCCAGCTGGCTGTCTTCAGGAGGGCATACAGCACGGAAATACCACCCAGAACTCCGATAGCGATCTGCAGAACATCGGCTGTTACAGGAAGCACAGCACTGACAAAATCAAATGGAGATAACGTGCGAGAAGTTGGGCGAAAAAGCTCATATGCCTCTTTCTCAGTGTTTATTAGGGATATTTACCGGACACGATGTGGGCAATTGTAGAATTAATAAGAATTTTGCCACCACATCTATCACTGTTTTATGTTGGTGTTTTAAGTGGAAAAAACTACTGACCAGGAAGGCCATGGAATTACAGAAAACCATCGATGAAATTCAACAAAGGAACAAGATGACCTCATAGATATTGACAATATCAAACGTCCATAAATGCACATTCTGCATATGTCAGAAAACACAAGGACGAAATTACTGCGAATCATTTTTGGAAAAGTGGTGATATTAAGCAACTTGCAGAGACTGATAAGATGCTAAACTTCATTCACAATCAACTGAAAGCAATGCGGGATATTGGCCGACCTGCTTTCTCAGAATGATTTATGTCGCTTTGGATAAATAAATCCATACTCACATCAGTTTTGACCAAAGCTTCACTCTGGTCCATCTCATACTCCATTGAAAATGATACCTACGGCAAAGATGGATTTCATGGTGAGGAAAACCTGTTAGTTTACAGGTGATCTAGCTCTCAGTCGGTAACTTACAGGGACGGTCTGTGTGTTGACGTTAGAGACAAGGATATCCGAGTATGAGACAGATATCAAAGGTGGGTAAACTTCTCCTTTCAGAGTACTGGGTACCAGTTGAAAACTGTAAAAGAGACATATTCCTCAATAATGCAGAATTAATCACAATATCACAGTAAAATAATACTCAAAATGCTACCAATAATAATATTATAGTTTCACAGAATATTGTGGAATAGATACATTTTTTTGAATTAAAGCAATAAATTTAAAAATGAAATGTTTACTACACATCAATAAACACAATCACAGCATAATAACCGCTTAGCCCATTTACACCTCTCCAGCTAGGTTTGCCACACACTGTGACTTACGCTCCTGCCACTTCATCTGATCGAACAGCGAATGCCTTATCCTTGCCTTATCTTTATGCTTGTCGCCACGCGTATGACCTTCGGCAGGGAGGTCAGTGAGCCTTCACGTCCGCTCAAAGCGTCCACCAGGAAGATCCGTCGGGTCAGATACCAATTGTTCATGTTACTTCCTGATAAGAGAAGCACACACCACCAATTCATTTGATTTTTCACCCATAACTTGCATAAACATTCATTCAGAGTCTCTCTGCGTTCCCATAACTTTGCTTGGAAAAGCTTTTCTCTGAACAGAAATCTTCAAGAGTTAAAGGTAAAGATCCTTCATGCATCTTGACCCCCAAATGTACTGCTAGTTTAGGTGAAGGTGGGAGGTTTTGCTGAATCTGGAAATTAAGAGACTGCAGGGTTCTTGTTTTCTCTTATTTTGGCACTCGCCAGTGGTATCAAGGCACACTTGGAGTGTTTGAACTCTGCAGACAATTAAGAAAATGGTAATAAAGTTTTATATATTAGTCATTGGAATGATGATGGATTCCTGTAACAGACGCCTGCTGGAGGTCTGGGGAGCGTCCTCTGTTGTCACCTTGGTTGACGAACTGCTCATTGAACTGGAGATTGAGGTTCTGGACAGGCACAGACAGGAGATTTCTCCCTCCGTTGCTGCTGCCCTGGCCGACGTCCATGAAGATGTCATAAAACAGAGGCTCTGGAAAAGCCGTTAGCATCTCTGATAGCGACAGGATACACTGTTGAGAAGAAAACAACACAAAGTACTGGCTGATGAGGAAAGAACAGTGCATTTGATTTTGTACGTTTATACAGTATGGAGGTGTTTTTAGTGTAAGTTCTGCTATGCTTGTTGGTCATTTTGTGTATTTCACATGACTAAAGATCAGTGAAGTATAAAACTGTATTTTTGTGCAGATTTAAATTAAACAGGTTTATATGGCTCCACATCTATACTATATGTGGTGGGACCGTCAGCCATCAATCATTAAATTCATCCTAAACAAAGAATTGGTGTAGTCTGCACTGCAGGGGCTTCAGATTGCCCATTAAGACCATTAACACATAAACACATTACGAGTCATTGCCTGCAATGAAGGCAAGAAGCAGACTGAGCTGAACCCCAGGAGAAACGGACACTTACGCTTTGCTTGTAGGACATTCCAAACGTGTACGCTGCGCTGAGACGCCTGGCTGAGTCTGGACACAGCTGGAAAGGAAATACTCAAACTTTACGTTCATCACACAAGAATATAACTCACTGTATAAATAGTGTTACACCTACATTTTTCAACTTGAGTGTCATGTTATGTAATAATTGAGGGATTTCCCTATTTAATTTGCAGTTAGTTATTTATTTTCATTTAGTTCACTCATTTACAGCTTTTATATTTCACAATTTTACATTTCTTTCTGTCCTTGCTACTTGCTTCCTCACATAAGAACATAAGAAATTTACAAACGACTGGAGGCCATTCGTCCCATCAAGGTCGTCTGGGGAAAACTTAACTAATATCTCAGAGTTGTTAAAATCTTATCTTGCTTTGATTTAAAGGAACCCAGGGTGTTAGCTTGCGCTACACTAACAGGAAGACTATTCCATACTGTAACTACACGCTGTGTAAAGAAGTGCTTCCTCAAATTCATTTTAAAATGTTCTCCTGCAAATTTCCACCTATGGCCATGAGTTCTAGTATTTTATACTAATATTGAAGTAGCCATTTGGCTGAAAAACATCAAGACCTGTTAGAATCTTATATACCTGGATCATGTCCCCCCCTTAGTCTCCTTTACTCGAGGCTGCACAGATTCAGCTCAGCTAACCTCTCCTCATAAGACATCATGTTCTTTGCCTCTCAAACAGCTCACTCTCACCAAGGCCATTTGACCCCCCGGCTCCAGGAGTCTGTGCAAAGACCATAGATAAAGGGCCTGCTTCCCTCAGGGAGGGTAGACAGACACTGAATCGGCTGCGTGTGAACACAAGATAGACCTGTGTGTCTTTGGCTGAAGGCTGAAAATAGCCTCTCCTCTACTGATCAAAGAGTTGTTTGATGATGAAGAAAAGGTAACTAATCGTGGTATATCTCTATTTGTTGTGAGCTGAAAGATCAGTCAACCATAAAGAAGTTTTCTGTTGCTGCAAGAGACGTTTTCATACCTGTAAGTTCCCTTTTCCGATGGCTTCCCACTTCAGGAAGTCTCCCCTTGCATTGTAAACGGCGGCAATGAAGTTGATGTTTGTATTCTTAAAAAAATCGAGTTATTACACATACATTTAAAAATACTCTGCAGTTTTGGGGAAAAAAAAACACAAGACAGACCTGCAGAATTAAGTAACTTCCTAAAATGTTCATAATTTAAAGGGCTTCAAAAAGTTGAAAGAAACTATTATTAGATAATAGTTTTGCTACTGGAAAAATTCAAAATGACAAAACTATGGTCCAGTACCATCCGGTCATTCTGTAATTTGGTGAAAAACACTTTGAGAGCATGAGAAAATACACTGCTTTTCTCTGGGATTGCATTCTGGTACCCGGCTTCTTGACAAAGCTCTTCATATGTGCATTGAAATGAAGACTCCAGGCTGTTATAGGGTTATGAAGTGGGTGATTTCAGTTACCTGGCTAACATGTGGACAAAGGTCAAGATCATACTTGAAATAAAATAACGTGTATAGTGTATGTTTAAGGAACCAAAGCAGACCCCAGACCTAACTCTCTCTAAAAGAGGCTAATCATGTTCATCTGCTTGCAGATTGCTATCTGCTCACCTGAGTGATACTAGAGAACACAAACTTTGCTGCTACATGACTCACCTTTTTGGCTCCTTTGAAAGTGAAGCCTGCAGGAAGGGCTTCAGTCCTCAGGGCTCTGGATGCCAGGCCAGGCTGGTCCCCATAGTACAGCCAGGGAAGGTTAGTCCTCCTGACATCCATGAAGCACAAAATCAAACATGACGCCTCCAATGTCTCTGTGGAACGGTTAGCCAGTACTACAAGGGTAAGGTTAGGGATGGAAAGTTCAGGTCCAAAAAGTACAAATCCAGACCAAGGATTTATTTCAACCAACCGGTTGAGTTTAAAAAGTCACAGAGTAATCAACTGGCTGGCTGAAACAAAACCTTGGTCTGGACTCGTACTTTCTGGACACGAACTTTCTAGCTCTGGTAACTTTAGCTCACCAGTAGGAAATGGACTGAGCTGCTCCCAGTGCAGCAGTAGCCCGGAACACGGTGTTGTAAAGCCCGCAGGCGTCGTTGTTGGTGCTGCTGAGGGAGTGCATGTTCATCACACACATGTTGCCCAGGGCCTGGCAGGCCGTGAGGTTGGAGAAAACCTGCAGGAAGGAAATGAGTTTTGCTAAAGTGCTACCCAGACACATGTACCAGGTAATATCACAAAAAGCACAGCATGCTTTCTCAGAGGAAGGCTGCTAGGGCCAAAGATGGGGTAGAGCCTAGACATGAACTGCTCACAAACACACACTTGGATGAAATGTCAACCCAATCCAAACCGATGCATATACAGAGTGATATCTCATTCATCCTTTTGCTTCTCAACAGTGCCATGGATAAACTCATTATGAATCCGCTGATGCAAAGGCCTAGTCAGGGCAGTAGGATGGAAATTGGGAATTATTACCAAGCAGGACAGAGCTGAGGAGTGCAGATATCTGGAGAACCATACTGACTGGACAGGAAGTGCCTGCAGGAGAAATTGATGGCACAGGAAAAATGTTTAATGGGAAGAAATTACCGCACCTACAATCACTGAGACAAACAGCTGCTGAACTGGGGATCTAGGAACTTCACAGCAAACTATTAATTTATAAACAGGGAAAAGATTGGTTTGTGTTGAATGGATTAAAATGTTGCCTTCCGCCAGCTCACAGTAAGTATAGCCCCTGAGCAATAATGACCTTACCAGTTGATTATAGATAATGTTTGAAGCAACGGATGTTGGCAGATTATTTGGAGGGAAACACAAACCTCCCACCTGGAAAAGACAACCAAGGATGTTGATGTATATAGCGAACCACCTCCAGTGTCAATTTACACATAGCAACCTGAATTCATCACGTACTTAGTTTGATCAGAAAAAAAAAAATCAATACAATCAAAAATGCTTAATTAAACAGAAGCTTGTCTTAAAAACCAGCATGTCCGGTGGGTGTTAGAGTTCAACAGCCCTGTTCAAAACTGTATCTACAGTGTGGTTGTGTTCATGCTGGACACAAAGGATTACTATGGCCATGCTATTCTCAAATCCATGTGCCGTTGATACTGCTGTTCCCCATAGAAAAGACTCACAGACACTTGTGTTGGACCACATGCGCATGAAAGGGAAGTGTTGATGAAGGAGTTGTGACACCTTGCACACCTGGGGGGAAAAGTCATAGTAGGACAATCAAGAAGGCGCAGATGCTTCCAGGTAATGTTCATGCCACAGTTTCATTAAGAGCACACATTCATCACTTTGCTGAATGATCCAGTGAGTCACTTAGGGACGAACACAGAAGTGATACCTCATCCCAGCCGAGTCGGGGGCAGTGTAAGCAGGCTCTGCCGAGTTGCAGGGTTGACATAAGGCCTCTTCCAGAAGGTTGCCATTCAAAGCCCTTTCCACTGGGTCAGAAAGTACATGAACTTTTCACAAATTTTCCATTTTTAAGTTACCATCACAGTAATGATTACAATGTACTTATGAATGATGAAGATACCAATTATGATGATGGGGAGAATTATGTCTATTACACTGGAAAGTATCAAAAAGGTTATGCTGGAGAAGCACTATCTTCCTCACTTCACATTGCTTTAGACAGCTGTCTCCCAGTCCGGTCCTCAGGGACACACAGCTGGTCCATGTTTTTGCTCTTTCTGAGCTCCGTCAGACAATTCACATTTTCTCTCTGGGAGCTGGAAGTGAGCGAAAACGTGGACTGTCTGCGGGTCCCTGAGGACCAGTTTGGGAAACACTGCTTCAGACAAAAGTGTTCACCAAATAAATAAATGTAAATGTCTCATAGGAAGTAAGGAGGGAAAGAAGGGGAAGAGGTCAGATTCTGTTAAGGGTCTGTATCGTCAATATGGAAATATACTGTCTGTATCGGTGATATGATTGTAAACATTTACATATCAGTGCACCATAAGTGCAACATATGAGTTGGATTCAACTTAAAATGCTCCATGACAAACCCAGCACGCTCCCTGCAGGACACTGGCATGTTCCATCTTCGCTCAGGCCTGAGGGACATTTTATGCATCCATAGCCATCCCTTGTAACACCCTACAGAGCAGGAATGTTGTAAGTCCTTTAACAAGAAGCTAACAACTGTATTATGCATGTAAGGCTAGATTTGATTACCTTGCTCTTTAAGCAATGAAACAGTTAAAATTTAACTTAATAAATAAAGATTCAGAACATATTTACTGGAATTTAGTAAACAGTATAATTATGTTCAGTTTGCGACTAAAAGTAATTATTAGACAGAAATACCGATTTAGCACCAGCTGGGCATTGCTGACACGTTATTGCGGGGTCGTTACTGGAAACCACTCTGAATCCCGTCTGGCACACACATGTAGTACCTGGTAGACAAAAACAGACACAAAAATGAACGTGCATATTGTATTACTCCCTTAGTTTTACGCCGTCTTAAAATTAAAGCAGTAGAAATAGCTGTACAAAAGTTATAAATATAAGAACATCGTAAATATATAATGCAATTAAAATGTGTTTTACGTCTCTAAAGGGTGTTGATAAAACGGGTATTTTAAAACGTACAGCGTAAATAAACTGATTTGATTTTGAACTTTACTTAATTAGTACTTACCAGATATACTGCGTATTTGGTTTGGTCCGCATTTTACGCAAGATAAACTTGATGTATCAAAAAATTTATCGACGCCGCAGTCTGAGAGCTGCTGAAAAAGAATTGAGAAACGCTGACCTCTGTAAAGACTGGACTCGAGCAGACAAAAGAGAAAAAGTCTGCAAAAGAGTACAGATGGCGTCCCCGTCGCCATAGCGAGCAATGGCAACAAACCACATTTCCGGCTACCCACAATTCTCTGAGGCAAGGCTTCCTGTCAAAAGTGCGCGGTAAACTCGTCCCACCTTTATTTTATCAGCGTGCGCAGAAGTCGTTCTTGGGGTAAGCTTGTGATATTAGTTAATAAAACGCTATCAATCTTTCTGAAAAACAGGAGTAAACCGCAGGAAAAGCGTATGTGTTATGGGGAATGTAATGGGATATGAAATACTTAATTGTTGTAAAGGCATTTTAAAAACTCTACCACTTACAGATATATTTGTAGAATCATAACGGCGTTGTTTTTTTGTAATAGTAGTACGAAAAAGAAATATTGAATGCTTCAATGAAGCATGATTTTCTTTTTTTCTCTTTTGTTCAGCTTTTAGGAAGAGTAGTACAATGGCAGTTGTACGGCTACAGGGCTTAAGTATGGAGGCAGGATCTGGAGACATTCGTGAATTCTTCAGTGGTTTACATATACCTGAGGGTGGGGTGCATATTACTGGTGGTAGTCTTGGAGAGGCATTTATAGTATTTGCTGAAAAGGAAGATGGCCAGCTTGCACTACAGAAGTCTGGGACTTTACTCAAGGGGTCCCGTGTTGTCCTCTCTGTCAGCAGTGAAGCAGAACTTCGGCAGAAAATGATATCCTGTCTGAAAAGGGATGATTCCTCAGGGGTGGGCCCTGAAACTAAACTGATAGAGACTCTGATGGCAGCTAACAAGCCTGAAGTTATTTTAGGCCTTTTACTCAGCTTGGTTTCAGCTGCTGGGAGGATGCAGGTGAAGCAAGCAGCACCACCACCAGTGGATTTGCTGGAAGTAACTGGTCATAATGGGATCTCAATTGTGCCTGATTCTGTCAGTGCCCCTCTGGTGAAGCGCCCAAGGGGGAACCTGTCAACAACAGCATCAAAAACATGTTACTTAAGTATCCGAGGACTTCCCCGCTCCGTCACCAAACATGAAATCTGCAGTTTTTTTAAAGGACTGAAGATTAAAGAAGTCATTATCAACGCCCAAGTCGGGCATGGCTATCGTGGTTGTTTGGTTAAGTTTGCTAGTGAAAAGGAGTCACATGAAGGGCTGAAGTACAATGGACGAAGTTTGGGGTCCTTTTGTGTTGATGTGAATAGGGCAACGGAGGACATCTGGTTCAGTGCAATTGATCATTGTAAAACGGCAAACCAAAACCAAAAAGATGCCCAGAGGGAAATGGATCAATCACAATCAAGGTCTCCGATAGAACAAACTTCAGACTCTCTGCCAAGTAATGAGTACTGTGTCATGATACGAAACCTGAACCCTGTAACTACAAAAACAGAGATTAAAGGTCTCTTTAAATGTGCAAATGTTCACAACAACAGGTTGTTACATTTGCTTGACAAGTGGGGCCGCCGGACAGACACAGCATTCATTTTATTTGACAGAAAGGAGGATTGCATATCTGCTCTGGATCTTGACAGGTACGATTTTTGCTCTCGGATTTTAAGTGTGTCTGTTGTCTCGAAGGGAGAGATGAGGGCAATGATGAAGAGACATAAATCAATTCCCAGCACAGTTGCTAAGAAGACTCGAATGGAAAGACTGAAAGAGGAACCTTCTTGCATATATGTAAGAAACCTTCCCTCTGATGTTCGAAAAATTGAGATAAAGGATTTTTTTGGAAAGTCTCAAATTTCAGAAGATTGCATCTATCTGCTGTCTGATAATCGGGGTGTTGGACTTGGTGAAGCTATAGTGATGTTTGAGTCAGTGGACTCCGCCAGATTGGCTGAGCAGCGGAATGGCAGAAACTTTCTTGGGGTTCCACTGATTCTGACCCCGATAACCACACAGCAGATGAAGGAGTTGTTAAATGGGAATCAGTGAGGAGGATGTGTACCTTTCTCACCTGACGCTCTTACTTTATGGAATTCTCTATGTAGACAGTGACCTACTATAACGCCATAAATACATTTCGACAAATCATCTTGACATCATGTTCTGTTTATGGGCTTCTTATTTTTTTGGGAGAAAATGATCTACAGTAACTCAGTTTACACATTTGGAGGCCATCTTCTTCATCTTAGTGTTTATGGAATTCTTTTTATAGAAAGTAACGTACAATAACTCCATTTCTACGTTTGAATATTTCCTTACTTTTCACCTTACGTTCTTCCTTTATGGAATTCGTTTTTATGATGTGATCGTCAGCAGCTTTATTTATATGTTTAGATATTCTGCTGAATCTTTGTTGTCAAAATGACAATGAAAAGTTACCCCCAAGAAGGAAACCTTTCAGTATCATGGATAATCCTTTTCTTTGAAAACTGGGTTTTCACAAAAGGAGATAATTAATTAGATCAGAAATCCTTCAACCCTTGTGTAAAGGAGCATATTAGTTTAATTTATACCACTGAGATGAAGATGTTTGTGTATCATAATGCCCAAACTGGCCAAAAGAGCATGATTACTGATTATTGAAGGTAGCAAACTGGACATCCAGATTTTTTTTTTTTTCTTTCTTTTTGGCAATACAGTCTGGCCGAAAAGGATGGAATACCTTTGTATGAATACTGGAGGACATTCTTTGTTTTCTTTCAAAGCGTATTTAGTTCATAACTGTTTTCTGCAGTATCAGATATGAAATCAGTTTTATATGATTCCCGGCTGACCTCATTTTTTGGTGTTGAAATAAAATATGTATAAATGTACTGGCGAGTTTTAAATTGTACATAGACAAATACAGGCAGCAGTGCTACAGGTTACTTGGTACTTCAGTATATGCAAGTTGGAAAAGGTTGTCTGGAGACCAACCCATCACAGGCCACACACACATTCACACTAACAATTTGGCACCTAAGCATGTTTTTGTACTCTGATGGGGACAGAAACAGGAAGAACATACAAACTCCACACATTAAGCTGGGGCAGCTGGTGAGGGAACAGTGCTAACCACTGCACCACCATGCTGGTCAGAATATATAATTGAAAGTTCATGTCCCCAACTGATAAAGATCAAAATCACGGCCAACCCAGGTTTTTTTAATTGATTGGTATTGACTATTACAGCCACGTTTTCCCCACGTCTGCCCGATTTACATCAGCTGCTTTGATTGTAAAGTTCTGCCACGTTACACTAAGCCTGTAACATGTGGCTTGAAACTATAAATTACTGAAACATCAGCTGTTTGAAAAATCTCTAAATCGTAAACTCACAGCAGCACACCAGCTACCTGCAATGTTTCCAATGCCATCCTTTTGAGAATTTCTAAGCATCTGAACTGTAAACCACAAAATAAATGTGTGAAAAACATGTACTGCAGTGTTTGTGGCATTTGTACTAAAACATCAGCTTTGCTTTCCAAATGGTAATATACGGTTTATTGCTTGGGGGACACATTCAAAATACTGGGGGGTAAATCACAAGATGCCTCTTTGGGTCTTGAGAAGCTTTAAGCAATCGTTATCCCTCCATCAGGTAGGATCTTCGTAAATACTTGGCTTTGGGGAGGACACGTGTGCTTTTGAATGCACAAAAAAACAAGCTCAAAACACAGGTTTCCAATTTTTACTGAAATGGACAGAGTAACAAATTTGGATAGCAGGATGCAGCATTCAAAAGGCTAGTATGTCCCTCCCCTAAGTAATATTGTATGCATTAATACTACAATCTCCAAATATTAACACCTACAAAAATCTGTTGAAACTGAAGTTTGATGTAACTTCCCATAATCCTAAAATGAGGAGTGATTTCTGTTAACTACTGCGATTGTGCGTGACTGCATACAAGCCGGGAAGTTGGTCCACCTCCATTTTAAAGCAAAGCCATTTTTTAAAAACAGCTGTACAAAAAAAGTACATGTAGGGATTAAATGAGCAACTTATTTAAAAAGAAAAACCATCAAAACTATTAACATGAAAGACTGCAGTCCAAGACATGGACGATGTCAGAGCCCACTGGACCACCGCAGCTCGCAGCTGGAGCTCTACTGGGATGGACAGCGATCAGTTGAAGAATCTGGATGAGCCTTTGGAAAGAAAATATGAACAATTATGATTTCCCCATCAAGAAAATTCAACAGTTAGATAAAGCCTTAAATCCACATTATAAATTTGGAAGGCTGATCAAGAATGATCAATCAGAGAGACTGCAAAGCAACAAGAGATGCTGCAAAGCAAAGATCTAACTTCTCGTGAATAGTCTCCTAAAATACCATGGGCCTGTTTCACAAAGCAGGACTTCTTGCTTAGCTAGATAACTTGTAAGATTTAAGGTTGTCTGGGCTAAATGCAAGCAAACAATGAGAAAGTTAATCTAGCTCAGAATACCTTAAATCTGACAAGTCATTCGACCAAGCAAGAAACCCTGCTTAATGGATCACCGCCCTGGACCCGTGCCATGGTGAACAGGAGTCATTTTGGCTCATTTGCTACTGATGCCATTCATACCTGAAAGACTTCCAGAGAACCGGTCACCTCCACTTCTGGAGCCAAAGTTCATGGAGTTCATTGAATTCATCGAGTTCATAGAGCCCATGGAATTCAGTGAACCCATGGAATTCATAGAGGAAGTGTTCTTTAAACTGGATCCCTGCATTGAACCAGAATGTCACATGAAGCAAATTTTAAAAACTACAATTCAGTTGTGATTTTGTGGCAGTGTCTAGACGTTTTGGGCCAATACATCAACCAATTAGGTCACATCCTGGTCCTTACCGAGGAGACATTCCTAAGTCTGTATTCCATCAGTACATCAGTCAGCTTCTGAGTCACTTTCAACACGATCTGAGCGTCATTTTCATTCTCAATGCGGAAGGTATCCTATGAATCAAACAGATATTAAATGCTTCACAGAGCCAGGAATGTTTCATATGCAGAACATGGACCTCTGATGTACGTTGGAAGCAGCATACCAGGTACTTCAAGAGAGTGTCTGGGAGGCTGTTGCCCTCTGGACCCTTCGGCATGCCAGGCATCATTCTGTCATTGGAGCCACCTAGCTGACCACCAGAAAAATCATCTGGGAAACGGCGGCCAGTATTCAGGCCCATGCCAAAGCTGTCACCGCCCATTCCCATTGGCCTGTTGTCTGGGAAGCGCCTCAAATCCATGTCCCCATCTCGCATCTTCATACCCATGTCATCCCCGGGCATCCTCATGGACATGCCGCCTGGAAAGGGACGCCCGGCACCATTGTTGCGTGGCATGGGCATACCATCAGAAAATCCACCACCGCTGTTCATGGGCAAGTCTGCGGGGAATCGCCGCATCGGCATGCCCATGGGGAAGTCGGATCGCATTCCACAAGGAGGGAATTCCCCAGGAACCATGCCATCTGGAAAACCCCTCGGGAACCTGGTATCTGTCAGAGTTACAATCATTACTGAAGGGTACACTACACAAAACACTCTACCCACAATTCACAACAATGCCCAAAGCCTTGCAAACCAGGACTGCGTTAGAAAAAGCACACTACCTCTATACCATAAGACATCAGAACATGAGGGATCATGCAAGAGAAAAGTCCCAATGGGAAAAATGGGGTTGTACCAGAGTTTTGCTGCATTGTAGGAAAGCACGTGGAGAAAAGAACATACCTAATCCAGGTATCCCCATTTTGGTCTTCACCTTTGCAGATGCTACAGAAGATTTCAATTGAAAGTTTATGTAATTACAATCCATTGCATGAAAATAAACCTGAATTATTATTTTTAATAAAAATGGTCAGGGGGGCTGTACAACACTTACGCATTGCTTGGAAGTAAGGCACCTCAAAAGGCTCCTTCAGCACAACCTAAAAGGTAGGTGATAAATACTGAGTCCTTCCCCAGGGCCGCAAAGCTAACAAGGAACGTAAAAGCAGCGAGGCTCACCTTTAGCTTTCCCCGTCCCTCAGTCTTCTCCACCTCAGCGGCGCTCTCTTTCACAGCTCTGCGGATAGCAGGATCCTTCACCGCTGCCTCCTCCTCCTGGGGAACTTTATCAGGATGGTGCTTTTTCTAACCCCCACCACCAAAAAAAAAAACAAACCCAAACACATCACACCCCACATCCTCCAAACACAAAAGTACTCCCAATCAATTAGGTCATGCTAAAAATGCAAAAGGCACCAGCTGTATCTTCGGGTTTATTTAGCAGACAATCAACGATGATCTAAGCATACCAGATATTTGAAGCAGTGCTTCCAGCCAGTGATGTGTGCACTCATCTCATTTTGCAGACGCTGGACCTTGCAGAGCCTACACAGGTAGTGTGGAGGGACTGACTTGCTAGGGCTCCGATATTCCCACACAAACTGAAGACCTGTCAGATTGGGTCATGGCAAGAAAACAACCTCAGAACGTGATGGGAGGGTGGGGAAGTAGGAGCAAGCATAGGACAGGGAAACAAACTGGCACTCACCAATCACGGGGTCGGTGACAGTCTTGAGTCTTTTCTCAAGGGAAGGCATGGTCTGGATAGCACCATGTTTACCTGTGAACACTAAGGAAGATTCAAAGACCGGGGTCAGCATGCCCTACCACAAGTTTGCTTTTGGAGGGGGGGGAGGGGTAGAACTCATCTTAGAGAACTCCTGCACACACAAGGTGTCAGAATGTCACTGGTCACTAAGCTTCAGGAATTGGGTGACTGCAGAGCCAAACAATTTCAGAAATTACATTCCTATGGCAGTTTAAGACCACCAGTTGAGGTATCCAAAGTCAGAACAAAAACAGTAGACATTACAACAGAATGGGTACCATTTGGTTCACTACATCATTCAGCGCCACCCGTTGTGCACCGAACCATGCTTACAATAGCCCATTGACGGCACCATGCCTGCCACTGGGCAAACATTAACTGACTGAAGATAATACCCCATGACGCCTGACATGAGCCACAACCACACAGATCCCTAACTATTCATGGCTGCAGACATTCAACTCCACCAGATCTCCAAGTCCACTCCAAGTCCACTGAGAAGTCGTGCTAAGGTCTGAGCTCTGGGGAGAATGCTTGCCTAAGCTGTTCCCCTTGTTTGATGGTTCTCAGGGAACCGACTGGCAGCTGTAGGGCGACCCAATGCAAGACAGCAACATCTGCCATCCACAGGTAATCAGCATGCACGGTGTGCAAATAACTTCATCTGGTGCAGACAGACACCAAATCATAATGGGCACTAACAAGATGAAGGCCACTTAAGTTTGACCTTCATGACCTTATGACTGTGCCACAATATAGTGCTTGCCGTTAATGTTCCTTTTATGCACGAATTATGGAACTAGCCAAACAGTGATACCTTGGCTATATTCAAGATATATGCAGAAAGGTCTGCAGCAACAGGAACCACACAGTGATTCCTGGCCTGCTGGATGGATGACCTGCTGTTGTGCACAACCCTGCAGAAAGCAGCAGGAGAGATGCGGCAAAGCTCCACGTGGCATTTCTCTTCCAAGAGCCAGAAAGCCTTGAAAGCCACATTTGAAATGGATTGGTGTGGGGGAGGGGGGGTCATTCAGGCAGGTGGCCATCTGCCACCCCAGGGCAGACGAGAAACTCCAGTGCAAAGTGAAGTTCATTGACAGCACCGCTACGACACAGCGATTAACTTACCTATATCACCGAGCTGCTGCTTTCTCTGTCAAAGGACGCATAAAATACCATCATGAGGAGAGAGAAACAACAGAGCCGTTAGTGAGAAACATGCGGGGAGCACGGTCTCCCTGTGCCCCCGCCCCGTACGGGAGAGACCTTAGGTAACATCCACCGCAAAAGATCTAAGGTGGAACACATACCGGTCAACTCCAACATCACCTCCATCGCAATTTGGATGTGAAAGCATATACTGAACACATTAAATCGTCAAGAACAGAAAGGCACATTTCTGGTCTATTCGCAGTCACCGGTAAACCACTAAATTACCATAAGCTGAAGCACGTGGGCTTCTGGCATGCCAGTACTCATAACCCACATGTGAGACTGACCACTACTGTGGTCATGAAGTCTCTAGTCGAGACATTTGCCAATTAAAAGAAAAAAAATGTGCAAAAATCGTGGACATAGTCACCAGACACTGGGGCTGTACACTGGGAACCACGTCTCTGGTTTCTTCTACATGAACTTCACATTCTCCCCAATTGCCCAAAGGATTAAGCAATGAATTATGGGGTTAGACCTGATGGTGAGCTACAAAAAGCCACCCCCATTATAACAAAGGCGGAGACAATCATCCCATATGTCTTGCCTTATGGCATACTTCAGGTTGTATCCAGACAAGAAAACTGTCTGCAGAACTCCAGTTTCACACAAATCAGAGAAACAATATTCATTGAACCAAAGACCACCAGCTTTGGATAATGACTCTTCAACACCAAGATACACTACTACGGTATTTAGAGTCACGGTGCACCTAACTGGAAAGTGTTTGCTGCAAATATTTTCCAAACATGAGACTTGGATGTAAAACCTTTTTCTACGTACTGTCACCGACAGGCAACAAATGAAACCCCATTCTGTTGAGGTAGAGAAGTTATCTTGAACAAAAGCTCTTGAGGCCGAAGCCATTTTTAGTCCCTGTGCAGAGGCCACCATCCCAGAAGATTCAGGTTGGCCTGCCTTGGCTCCAGCTGGGTCAGTCACCATATTTTCAGGAGGCTGGCCGGCTTCAGCTGTACAAGACAGCTCTCTGCAGCCACTACAGGGTTGCTCAAGTTCATTGCATGTAGTTCAACAGCTTGACAGTTAAAATCCACATTAATTATGTAACATCAGTCCATGTACTTGCTTTATGAGCTGATCAACAGTTAAACGCAAAATGGATTAATACAAGGCAAATGCAATATTAAAGCATTTAAAAAAAAAAAAAAAACTTTGAAACAAACGAAATGGTTTTTGAAGACAATATGAGCCAAATCACGCACGAATTATGCCCAGCAGCAATAAGGATATACAAAAATAAAAGGCAACAGCGAAAATACGCCGCCTACCGCAATGCCTCGGGAACAATTCTGCAAGTCAACAGCTCTGTTTACTTTTATCCAGCTTTTTAAAGCCATAGTTCAGGTATTTTTAAGCTAAATTTTACTACAAGTCTTGATTAAAAAAACATTTAATCGTATTAAGCATGCAATTAACCAGATTTGCCACTCGTATGTGTACGTCTACTATCTCCAGTAGTGTCAGCGTGTACTGTTCTACTTCTCGCCATAGTATGTAGCAAGATGAATATGATGAAACTCAAGACACCCAACCGAAGTTGGCTGCAGGAAATCACGACTTGCCGGGGTACCTTAATGCCACCGTTCTTCGCTTTCTTCGGAGGAGGGGGTGCTTCACCTTCCATTCTAAAAAGCGGAACACCGTTATAAAAATAAAAATCACACGCCTATCAGATTGTTCATGACACCGCATTACTACAGTTGCATCGAAACACTAGGGTCAACAATAAAGCCGGTGTTCTGACGAGGTGAGCTACTTATCGAAACGTACTATCGAGTCTTTTTGCGCATGTGCAGTTCCACCTTTTTGGGGTAAGGGTTAGGTTTTAGGGGTTTGGGTTAGGGTTATGGTAAGGGTTTTAGGGGTTTTTGGGGGTTAGGGTTATCGGATTAGCACTACGGTAGCCTCACTCGACGAAGTAGCTCAACTCGACAAAACATCGGCATGTTCTTTTTCGACTAGAGACGAAACGTCTAGACCCAAGGAATACGCTACAATAGAGTACAACACGGGACACAAGATATGAAACATTCAGTACCGTTTTGGGCCTTATCAGTGAGTCGGTAGTTATCGGAAAAAAACTGATGGCTGGAATTTTCAAATACCTTCTTTTTGCAATTTTATTACTAATTTAAAGTGCAGTATATGTAAGCAACGCAGCGGGTATTCACGGTGACCATAAAGTGCGTTTACTGGATGTTCAAAAGCATTTTCAGAAGCGACACCGCCATAGCTACCACACCGACAACTAGCTGGTTACGTAAGCATATTACACGAAGAGAAAAATAGAACTGGCCGCATATCAAGAAAAATGTTAAACAACCCAAGTGTTCACGATTACCTTGTTACGTTCGTGTACACGTCGTTATAAAACGATAAAAGTCCGCCGAAGTTCGAGGTAACAATAGCAGACCGTCCGCTACTCGACTGTAGATCTTTAACGCCACTGTGACGTACTTCCTGGTCCCAGTCTCGCGATGCTTCCGGGGTGAGCGCGAGACAGGGCTTTGCAGGAGGCCGCCACGTTTGTTGACGTATTATTGGGTATAAATAAATAAAGCATTGAATAACTAGGTAATGGCTCGACCACCTACCGGAAAAATACTAAGGTTGGCTGTTATGTTGCACTGATTTTATATTTATAAAGTTACTGAATAAATGTCAGGATTCATTATTAGTATTTTCCGCCGCATATCATTAATTTTTTAATATTATTTTTGTAAAAAGCTCCAGTCCAATATGTAGAATGGCTGTTTTCTCCTTCTCATTAAATCACAGAATATATTCATGCAGTATCTATTTGGGTTTTTGTCCTACACATTGTACATCGTAATCTATATAATGCGTCTTTACAACAATATTAAATCCAAGGCAGCTAAAGCCAGCATCTCATGGTTACAGACAGGCAGACGTAAGGGCAGCTCTACCATTACGGAAGGACCCCGTTGTCATGCACTAGTTGGTGTCTTAAATTCGTCTATCCAGCGCAAGTTGTGCTTTAGGCATCCACTTTTAACGTGTAAAACACATCAGTAAGTACATAGGTACTTAACATATGAGCATGGTTTCGGATCAGCATATATCCCATTATCTGCAGCGTATCGCGGTGTGCATAATTAGTTAAAAATTGCACAAAAAGCGTGTAATCCTTTAACGTTAGCTTGTACCTAATCTAATATGTGGACTTTTCCCGCATATTAACTAGCGGTATTCTGCTGATTGTATATTGTAATGTTGCAGTTTTGTCAAATTTATAAATGCCAAATCTGTATGCGGTCAGAACAAGACTGTAATTATAATATGTTGGATGTTGCGATTTACCCACTTGCTTTCATGGAGTTCTAGACGGAATCGGGAGAATCACTGTAGATTGCCCATATCCTTGTCGCTGCATTACAGGCTTCGGGTATGACTAAGAAGAGGAAAAGGCAGGATGACTTCCAAAAAGTCAAACTCAGGGTTGGCAAAAAGAAGCCCAAACCGGACAACGCGACCGATGTTAACTTCAGGACGAAAGGAATCCGTCTACCCGACCAACTGAAGAGCGATGAGTCTGGTCCGACCACGACCCGGCGGCTCAGCATCAAGGTAGAAATTACACGACATGAAAGGGCGTGATATTGTGCAATTGTGAAGATTAATACTGTGTTTAACTGCTTCATCTCCTTTGTAGAACACAGTTAATATATTTTAAATGCATTTCTGAAACATTTGCATATGTCTGATGATTTATGAGCGGTGGGATTGAAAGCATTCTGGCAAGGGGGGCGTCAGAGACAGGATTGAGAACTACTCTCTTTAGCTGTGATCCGTCTCGCTTTCAGGACCTTTTGTCCCAGCTACACCACTACAGTGGTGGGGTGAAACAGACCGCGTTAGTGGGGCTCCGGGAACTCCTATGCCAGCACCCCCAGCTGCTGGAGCAGCACCTGTCGAGCGTGCTCAGCGAAGCGGCAGCTGTGATTGCAGACAAGGACGGGGCGGTGCGTGGAGCGGCAGTGAGGCTGCTGCGCCTCCTGGCGCAGTGTGTGCCGGCCGAACGTGTCGCACCCTTCTTCCCGCTGCTGAGTGCCCATCTGACTTGCGCCATGACACACATCTCCGAGGGCATCCAGGAAGATGCCCTGCGGGTGCTGGACATCCTCCTGGAGCACTACCCCGCTCTGCTGTCAGCCCGCTCTGCTGTGCTTCTCAGGAATTTCTTGGAGCTCATCTCTCAGCGCCGTTTGTCGCAGAAGGGCAAGGATGTAGAGGAGCGCAGGGCGGCCGGAGGCTGGGCCCTGACCGTGGCCCCGGGACGCACCATCACAGGCCAGCAGTGGCGCCTTACGGTGCTTGTCAGGTATGAAATCACCAGTCAAGTGTTCAAATCCCATGAGAGGCTATGCTGTTGTACCCTTGAGCAAAGTACTTAACTTAAATAACATCTGTGGTATATTGAACTATAAATTAAAACTGGAGCAAGTTTTTATTTATTCTACTATAATACCACCACAGTAATATCCATCCATTTTCCAAACCGCTTATCTTACTGGGTGGCGGGGGGTCCGGAGCCTATCCCGGAAGCAATGGGTACGAGGCAGGGAACAACCCCGGATGGGGGGCCAGCCCATCGCAGGGCACACTCACACACCATTCACTCACACATGCACTCCTGAGGCAACAGTGCCAACCACCATGTATCAGGTCCTAACCATATTGCAGCCGTAATATTGCACATAATATTTCTGTGCTGTTTTTTTTTTTTACACTTGGAGATGTTTACTAGAGCAATTCAGTTAAAGGCCTTAGCACAAGCCTACCTGCCTGGAGCTGGACCAGATGAGCTAACATGATGTACTGTGGTTAATGTGCCTGCATCCTCCTACATCGAACCCGTGTCAAACTCGTCTATGGTTTTCCTTTGAAGGCTGAGTCGCTTCCTCCAAGCCGTGGTGGACGAGAGGCCCGTGGAGCAGGAGGCGCACGCGATGGATGCTGAAGGCAAGGAGCACGGTGTGGTGATGTCCCTGGAGCTCACCTGGGAGGAGCACGTGTTCGGGAAAGGCGGCCTGCAGGTGTTTGAGAACTCGGGGGTGCGGCCCCCTGCTCCCTCGTCCTTCCAGCTCAGGTAGATTATTTTTGCATTTCAAGCCCTGATGCCATGTTTGCTTAATCCTGTTAATATTGACGAAAAGAGGTGATCTCTGCTGTAATGAGATATTGTTTCACATTTTAATTTGCTAGCAACTTCATACATTCATGTTCAATAGCTGTTGCTTCCTTACAGTCACTTATGTTGAATGGACACCATTGTCCCCCATTGTCCATTGTCTACTAGACATGTCTGTCTCATTTAGTTTTGTACTTATTGGTCCTTTTATTCTACCCTCTGCATTTTGATTATAAATGAGCATGGATGTCACTCTCCTAATATACTTCAACATCTTTGTCGTCTTCTGGGCCACAAACACATGCTGTGTGTGTGTGTGTGTGTGTGTGTGTGTGTGTGTGTGTGTGTGTGTGTGTGTGGAGAGAGGGAGAGATGGATAAAGGAATGTTGACACAACGCAGTGTTGAACTTCTGCTCAAAACAAAACAAAAAAAACATGATGTTAAACTAACCATGGCTCAGATATCAAGGTCCAAAGTAAACTGAGGGTTAGGAGAATTGCTACACCCCTGATTTAATGCTGCGTTATTGCTGTGTGTAGGCCTGATGCAGAACCAGGGGCTGGGGCCATTGAAGACCTGGCATCGGCAGAGACTGTGAGAAGCTTCGCATCTACTCTAGTGCCCTTGTTGCTAGGGGTGTGGGTGGAGGCCTCCTCGAGTGAGCAAGGCAAAACAGACAGTGCTCATCTGCTGAGTCCCGAGGCGATGTCACTCATGTATCAGGTCCTAACCATATTGCAGCTGTTACGCCGGCTGGCTCCACAGCGTCACCACCAGGAGGATCTGGTAAGTATCAGTGTCACTGACATGTGTTTCAGCCATATTCCTATTGGCTGAAAGTTTAGTTTTTGGGAGTATGCAAGTTAATAGAAGACGTCCTAGTGGTGTAATGGCCTTGAGACCCTCTCACTGCCATGGCTAAGGTTCAGTTCCCAGTGAGGGAAGGCAAAGTGTCCATATACCCTATTGTGGAAGCATTGGCGTGTGGTTTCGCAGGTTAGGAAGCTGCGCTCATATCCGGAAAGTTATGGGTTTTTATGTTATCGCTAGCCGAGTATTTATACCGCGGTTGGACTGAAAAGCCAGGTTCTAAACTCCAAATGTTCCAGGGCACTTTAGCCAGATGCCGTTTCAGTGGACATCAGGGAACTCGATGGCTCAATAATAATAATAGTAATAATAAGAATTAATAATAGCTGGCACTAGTTTTGAAATGGGAAGCTGTTAGGAACCATATTTAAATTTTCCAGTATGAGAATTTGATTATTCGGTTTGTGTCAGAAGAGGTCAGTGACCCACAATGGGAGGCTGTCCCACCAGTGGGAAGCCAGTGAAAGATACTGGGGGAGGTACAGTGTAAAAGTAGGAGGGACAGCTAGGCATCAAGCAGCAAACTGGGGTTCTGACAAGGGTGTCTGGGCTAATATCCGGGGTAGGGACTGGTAGAGAGGTCTCCGCTCGGATGTTCTGGCACAGGCCCTGCTGTCGTAACCTAGTTCCTGTTTGCTTTTCTCCTCCTGCCCTTAGGATGGCTGGTTCCGAAGCACGTACCTGAATGACTTCAAACATCACTTCATGAAGAACTTCCCTTATGGTCAGCTCGAGGTGGCAAAGCCAAAGAAGAAGGGAGAGATGAAGAGGTGAGGAAGAGATCGGATCTGAACAACGGGGGCTCGGTGTTCTCAATCGGCGCCGAGTACTTATAAAGCAAGCAGGAGATAAGCGGACACTGTGAGGTCCATGGTGTGGCCTTCACAGCGTAAAGGCTGGATGTGGGCAATGATAATCCTGGGTGATCTAGGTGTTTATAAAGATGACTGCGATGTCTGATGTTGCTGTGGGTGTTTGGGATATGGAGACGATGTTTATAAAGTTTTGAGTTTTGGATGCAGGATTACATGATGTAGACGTCAGTGGCTGGATAAATGTTATGATGTAGATGTCAGTCAAGATTTTGATAGTGCTGATTACTGCTGTATGGAGGAGGATGATGATGAAGGGCATTAATGAGAATTATTTGGATGTTGCATAGGAGCAGACAACAGTCGGTGCAAAATCCCAGCGTGCCAGGCGGGGGCACTGTGGAGCCTCTGGCGCTGAACCTCACCCTGTGCCAGGTGATGGTGTCTCTGAGCGCGCAGCCGCAGGGCAGCCGTGATGCAGACTGGCTGGGGCCCATCCGGGCCTTTGTGAGGGAGACGCTTTCCAGCGGCGTCAGGCTGAGCTCTAAGAACCTGGGCCCCCTGCTGGAGGTGGTGTGGAAGCTGGTCCTCACCCACAGGAGCAGAGGTGAGGAGCAGGGGCTGGACTATGAAGCATGAAAGTTGAATCTGGGGATATCGTTCTTGCACGTTTCTGCGCTGACTCTCGGTACCGTGTGACTTATTCCTCTGACCGTTGGTGCCCCCCCAGCCGTGACAGAGGAGCTGCTCCAGGCCGTGAACGTGCAGTATCAGCAGAGGAACCTCACGTTGCCCGTCCGCATGCAGCTGCTGCGTTTCTTCAGCCGCCTTTACCTGCAGGAGCACCAGGGCCAGCCACACATAGCCAGGTGCCCAGAGCGCCCCCTGTAGACTGCGCACTGCCTACAGATGTGTCCATCACCTGCCCTTCTAACCTCCCTTCTTTCTGCAGCACTATGACCATGTAGTGTCCACTTTCTCCTATTATTCTGGCCCCCCTCCTGTCCTCTGACACCCCCCCCAAAACCCCAGTGCTAATCCCGCTCACACTGCCTTCAGATAACCTCCCCCCACCTCCCACAGGAGCAAGGTGCTGTCACGCTGGCTGGCAGCCCTGCCTCTGCAGCTGGTGCAGCTGGGCTCAAGGAACCCCCACCTGTCTGCGCAGCTGCTGCAGACCGTGCAGGCGGCAGCCGCCTGGAAGAACAAAGACCTCCTGCAGAGCTTGCAGGCGCAGGCCTGTGGGCTGTATGGTGAGGCCCCGTTAATCCACATCGCAAACCGGATCGGCGTGAGCTAATGGTTGGTCTTCATGTTCGGAAGAGCGTTTCGTACGTCTGAACTCGTAGACCTAAATTCAGTATGTTAAAGCTGCGATATACAAACACGACATCACGCCATACAATGTATTTCTGTTGTAAGCATTTTTGTGATCTTTTTCGATATACATGAGAAACTGCATAGAGTGACGAGATTGAATTTCACATGGCCACTGGTGCCAGATCACAAACAGCTGGCGATTTGGATGCTGGTTAGTGAGGAAAAAGAAAAGTGTAATATGATTAGTGGCCAGCAGAGGGAGGGAGGCCTTTTGTCAGGGGATGGAATGGTGGTTTTACCGCGCCAGACGTTTCCTGAAGATTTACCTCCGTTAGCGAGGCCAGAGGCCAAAACGCCGGTTTGCATGGTCGCCGTTTGGAACTGCTTTTGAGCTGCTCTGCGTTTTTAATTCGGGATTAATCAGCCCCCTTCATGTGATGGGTATTTTAGAAGCTGACTGGCTAATCG
This sequence comes from Isichthys henryi, assembly GCA_026776945.1. Taxonomy (NCBI): domain Eukaryota; kingdom Metazoa; phylum Chordata; class Actinopteri; order Osteoglossiformes; family Mormyridae; genus Isichthys; species Isichthys henryi. The sequence continues at coordinate 9,625,602 of JAODJX010000136.1, read as the reverse complement.
CCTCACCTGTCAGCTAGCCAGGCTGATCCGACCGCATCCGGCACAATGTGGCAGCTCCGTCATCCAGCGGCACCCTGCAGGGGCAGCTTGGTGCCGCCCTCGCCGAAAGGAGGGCTGCAGCCTCATTGGAGGAGGAAAACGGACACGGCAGATGGTCCGTTACTTAACATGCTTATCCTGAAGCGGCTCCCAGTGTTTACTGCGTTTATTTATATTTTACTCCCGAAAGCACGGGCCGTTTCTACGGCACGATCCGGTAGCAATTTTGGTCACCAACATGGCTCCTTAACGGTCACGCCACCTACTGACCTTCAGTAAAACAAGAAATGTAGTAGGAAAATGGGACAGTGTGCAGACAGGCAGCCTGGCCTCACCTCACATGTCCTGCGCTTATGCAACCAGGGACTCAGTGCTTCGCACGTACAGCAGATGGCCTGATGCAGGGGAGGGCGATCCG
>JAODJX010000136.1:9568503-9588787 GCA_026776945.1 Isichthys henryi | reverse complement strand
TATGTGTGTGTGTGTGTGTGTGTGTGTGTATTTGAAGCTGCTGTGGGTTGACATAAATATCCAGGTGAAAGTTTAGCAGCTAATTGTATGCATTTGAGGCCAGATAGCAAACCGGGTGTTAAGGAGGGCATATCGTTAGTTATCAGGTACTTTGTTTAACCGCCTATACGGCTAAAATATTGCTATGAAGTAATGATTATAAACAGTGTACCGGGCATATAACCCAGAGACAACGCTAGGTAATGCAACTAGCGAAAGCTCTCTATAATGTCAACAGCAACCTCTGTACTTTTGATGGCAATTTGATGTCTGATCCCGAAGTTCATACTGAACTTTCTGCTTATATTTAAGGAAAGTTAACTTTTGAGAGAGTTTTAACTGGTCTTACAGTGTACCACTTGGTGTTGACTTCTGAAATGTACCGCATGGTTAACATTTGATTCAGGAAGTATATTTTACTGTGCTTAATCGGTTTTTCCCAGTCTGTCTGGTGCACGGCAGTTGCTCGGCCACGCACGGCCGCTCTTAAACGTGGCTTTTAGCTCCGACATGGTCGTCCTGAGAGTGGGCGCCGGCCTCCCGGTCGCTGCCGAAATTGGAGAAGCCGGTTGGTGGATTCCTCTGTTGTGGCTCGTTTCTATTGGCTGGCAACCCGGAAGTGAGCAGACACCTTTGCGGCGTGAGGCCGCGGCCTAGGCACTCCGCTTTTTGTGTCGCGCGAGGAGGGGAAGGCGCTGCCTGGCGACACGCTTGTGCAGATTTAATGTATTTATCAAATATATGTTTCTTACTTCTCGACTTTACGAGAGGAGTTTGTCACATAGCCCACGGGCCGATGACTTGGAGGGTGTCCTTCCTGTTGATTAGTTTCGTCATATTTTAGGTCAAGTGAAATTAAAGCATTAAATCACGTGCAACCTCGTCATTGATTCAGTAAAGAGTGATGTGGATACTGATGGCGTGTTCAAATGACATGCTTATAGGTTTATTTAGCCCTATATGGTTATTTATTTAAAGGTATTATATCAGTTGAATTGCTGAAAGCTGTCTTGTTTTGACTCTTATTTGACTATCCCTGCCAGCCCCTGGAGGATGGGCTCCCCCTTTGAGTCTGGTCCCTCCCAAGGTTTCTTCCTTCTTGGGAGTTTTACCTTGCCACTGTCGCCTTCGGCTTGCTCACTGGGGGCTTTGGGTGCGGATGCTGTAAAGGGCTTTGAGACGATGTAATGTTGTGATAATGCGCTATACAAAAATAAATTTGTGTTGTTGTTGTCTTGTGGGCGCTGAAATGGTTCAGTATAAAATAGTTTTTAGTCCGGGTTTCATCTTCATCGTTGAGGATGTATTCTGTTATGTTCCCGCCAGTTAGACTCCTGTGTTAGGGTCACTGCTTCCCTAAAGCCCCTTTTTTTTTACAGTAGAGGCAACACTGCAAGTTTAAGATGCATCTGTTTGAAGTTTGAGAACTTTGCAAAAGGGGAAGCTGTCTGTGGTAAATGGCAGGACCCAACAGGCACTGTTTCCTATACTGCTTATGGCCCATATGATCTTCCAGCGTCTATTTGGTGGGATCATTTTTCCCTTACTGGGAAAATCCTTGTCTAGCTAACCTTGACCTCACTCTTGAAAGTGGTATGATTTGAAATTCCTGCCTCTCAGGTGTATCAGGCTGAACAAGCTGCTGGTAGAAAGCACTTATTTTGGGTCAGTTGGCTGGCTGATGGAGCCCTGACTGTGGAATGAGTGCAGGGTTACAGGTCTGTAATGGGGGCTTGTTTTGTAGTGTATGATTTACAGCCAGTTGCTTCATTATTCCAGGCTGGGGATTGGATGTGAGCTACTGGCCGGAGGAACATGCTTCTGGGAAGGAGGCAGCGCCAGTAAGCCGAAGCATCTCTGCTCGCTGGACCTAGACGTGCCGTGTGGGTTTAGCTCAGCCCGGTTAAAGCGTGAGCAGAATTCAGCTGGGTGCCGTTTTGAGGGCTGTCCGGTACCTGCATTGCGTGATCTGCTTTGTCACGTTTCTCCCGTACGGCGGCCGGAATCTGCGGCCATGTTGTCATGTCACACGCATCCCTGTGACAGCTTGGACGTCACTGGGAGTTTGCGGTGTTTGCACGTCATTACAAATGTTATTTTATTTCCCCCAAACTCATGTCAGCAGGTTGCCGCAGTTGAAATGGAAAAAGCGTCTTTGGCGTTTGTCTTCAGTAACGGGGTTAGTGCGTTCGGGCTTGTGGCCCTTGATGTCCAGTAACCTTCTTTTTAAACACCCTTGATTAAAGGCTGTCAGGCACTCTGTCCGAGCAGCAGACCCTGTCTTATGGTGGCAGCTGACTACTAAATGGGGGGGGGGGGGTTCGTTTGCATGTTTTCATGTTAATCTGGATGGCCAAATTAAATTATCATCTAGGAAAATGTTTCTCAGCCCAATCCACAGAGACCCCCACAGTCCATGTTTCTACTCCTTCCTAACATTGGTTCCCTGGGGGGTCCCCAAGGAACCGTTTGAGAAACACGGATTTTGAGTATATAACATCATAGGAAATTTACAAACGAGAGGAGGCCATTCGGCCCATCAAGCTCGTTTGGGAAGAACTTAACTAATAGCTCAGAGTTGTTAAAATCTTATCTAGATCTGATTTAAGGGAACCCACAGTTTTAGCTTGCGCTACACTAACAGGATGACTATTCCATACTCTAACTATATGCTGTGTAAAGAAGTGTTTTCTCAAATTCAGTTAAAATGTTCTCCCGCTAATTTCCACCTATGGTCACAAGTTCTAGTATTTAAACTAATATTGAAGCCATTTAGATGAACAGCATCCAGACCTGTTAGAATCTTATACACCTGGATCATGCCCCCCCTTAGTCTCCTTTGCTCGAGGCTGAACAGATTAAGCTCAGCTAACCTCTCCTCATAAGACATTCGTCTAAGACCAGGAATCTGCAGTCTTGGAATCTGGCTGTTTCTCCTAATCCATCCTGCTCTTTATGACAGACACACATGTATATACAGAATGTTGTGGGGTCAGAGCCTTGGATCAGCCATCCCAGTGCCCCTGAAGCAGTTGGGGTTAAGGTATTTCCTAAACTCCTCCTTTGGCCCCGCTGCAGTATTTTGCTCTTTATGCCTCCACACCTAGTTTTGGCTCATTGTTTGGGTGTCAGACCAGTTAAACTCTCTCTGTAAGTGAGACACAACCGAGTAGCCAGAACGTTTGGGGCGAAGGCCTTGAGGTGACCTATTTCACGCCTTTGTGCTTTTAACCGGCAGAGTCATGTTTCCCCTGCTTCAGCAGGTCGAACCTTGGCCAGGTAGCCAGAGGGTGTAATTTAATTAGTCATGTGGTGGGATGGGGGAGCCTCTGCCCGCCTCCGTCCGTCCGTCTGTCCCTCCGTCTGCCTTCCCGCCCCCGTGCTGCTCATTCACTCCCCATGTGTGCTTTGCTCATCGCTGCTCTTGCAGGTGCGATCCACCGGGACCCGATCCTGTGTGTGTGTGTGTGTTTTGGTTGGCCAAATATCCGTGAGTGCTGAACCTGTTTCCTGCAGGGCGTGTTAAGCTTCCTGAGGTACTGGTTAGGTTTGCAGCTTGGGAGTTTCTACAGTGGCCGCGCAGCTGGTGTCGGGAGAACCTTCAGTGGAAAACGTTGCTGCTCTGAAGCATGTCGCTGTGCCCGTTCGGCCGGTCCCATTCCCCCCCTCCCTGGCTGTGTTGCGGAGGGGCGTTTTCACCCGCTGTGTCATCCAGTTTGTCGGGCGCCTCCTCTGTGCCTTGTCTCTGAGTAGTACCTGGCCCAGCAGGCCACCCGTCACCTCTCAAAGCATGTGCCACCAGCCGACTGCAGCTATTTTCAGTCTTGCCTCCCTCCCCTTGCCATGTTCCACTGTGGGGCCTCTGGGACAGTGGGGCAACTGGTGAATTGTGGGATTGAAATAAGAGCTGCCCCAAAACATGTGTATGTAGCTGGCTCTGTGTGCCAGGAAGGGGCTTAGCTTCACAGTTTAAGGGCTGTGCAGGGCCTGGGGCAGAGAATAGGCCAGCTGGCTGTAGCCGGTGACTCGGCCGTGTTGATGAACACGGTAAACATGACCTTGTACCTTTAAACGTAAGATCCTGCTCAGTTTATTGCTGCGTAGGTGTTGTAAAAGTTATCTGTCAACAAATCAGCCATGTTTTAACTCATGGACGATGGTTAAAATCTAATGATGCTTTTCCACTGCCATCAAGAACCGAGCCGTACCGCAGACTGGCGGTTTTCCATTGCAGAGTATGTGAGCCGTACCAAACTGAACTGGTTGTGTCACCACCATCTGATTGGTCAAAACAGGTCAAGATGCTGGTATTCTGCGCATGGATTATCTGAAGGAAAAATTCTATAGAATATATTCTATATATTATTCATTATTAGTAATTTTGCACATTGTGATGTAATGGTGCATTCCTGATAATTCTGAAACTGAAAATTTCCAACAACCTATACTATACAATAGCTGAACGGAATGGATTTGTAATGTAAATTATGCAAATAAATGCTAATTCCAATAGCGTTTGATGCTAACATAAGACGGTAATACTCACAGACTTTCTAAATTGGAGATTAGCATGCAGTAAATCATGGTGTGTGCTGTGTGAAGAGTAAATAAGCGTCTCTTTGGTTTTACGTCACTGTCCAAACCCGGCAACACCTTTACCAAGTCGACCCTTCTGCAGTGGAGAACCAAAGCTAGCTGGATCCGTGCTGTAACTAGTCCGTCTTTGCGGTAAAGCTCGGTTACTGTGTGCCAGTCGAAAAGCACCACAAGAAATGGTTCTGTTACACCTCTTAATAAGATTCTTCTCTTTGTTGCTTTTTGTTACGAATGCCTGTCTGTGTAAGCAGGGAAATTGCTTTTAAACTGAGCCTGACTTTAATAGGAATCATGTCGGTAACAGTCCTTTTAGAAGCAGTAATCATTTTTTAACTGAGTTGAATGAGGAACCCCCCCCCCCCCCAACACACTGAAATTGCACTTTTGTCACCTGGCTGCTTCCTCTCATCTGCACCCTGCGAAATTCCTGCCTCTGACTTCCTGTCCTCACCTGCCAATGAGCTCCCCTGATTTGCGGTAAGCCGGCTTGTGCTGGGGGGGGCGCAGGGGGCTGCATCAGGCACCTGCGGTGCCAGGTACAGCTTCTTGCCAATGCCGGTTCAGTTATAGTTGCAGTACGTTTGCAAGAATTGAGGTACAAAGCAGTTTACTGCAGGACAAGGACCTAGAATTTGAAACGTCAGATTTGCTAAGAACCCTAAACCTGACTCCCTGACTCCCTGACTCTAAATGGCAATCATGCAGCTCCTGGTAAAAGCTGTAAAAAGTGCAATATTTTTTTCTTTTGTCGGTCAGGCAGAGTTGAGACGGACGGTTTTGTGGTCCGTCACCTGTGGCAGATGTTAAGTCGTCATCTCTTAGCAAGTTAGCACGCTCTCAGCGGAATGAGGAGTGTAAGGCAGCAATAAAATCCCAAGCAAACCCTGCCATCTAAAGTAATTTTCACATGCCTTAGAATTTAACACTTTAAAATACTTGCTTAAATATCCGGTTGCTTTTTGGCGCGTTTTGTTATGCAGAAAATTTCCAAGATTCCGTTAAGCTACGTTACTCCTCTTCATTTTCCCATCCCTGTGGAGACATTTACATTCATTCAGGTACCAGATGCTCCTGTCCAAAGTGATGTGTAGGTGAAGCACGCAGTACATTAGAACCTTTTTGCTGTCGTGGAGCTGCTCAGGCACTGGGGCAGCTAGGCTCAGCTTCCGATGACTGGCAGGTGACCAGCTTAATGTTTCTGCAGCCCTTGTTGAATTAAACGTCCATGAGGACTAGAGGAGCACAGTACACAAGAATAGTGTGTCCAGTGAGGAGGCCAGAGGTCCATAACTAAGGCGTCGGTCCAGATGGAGAGATGGGCAGCGGTGGATGAACCGGCTGAGGTGTGCGGATGTGGAGAGACAGGCCATCGCCACCCGCATGGAGAAAGCCTGCTTTTATTGGATCAGACTCTCACCTGACATGGGCTGTGTGACCTATGGCTGATGCCAAGACCCAGTACTTTGCTCTGTCCTTTAATGTTCAGTAATATATATATATATACTTTTACGTTTACTGTTATTTAGCAGATACTTTGAACAAACAAGGCAGGCAAACAGGACATTACAAGTATATGTCCTGTCAAGGAATCCACTAGGCATGAGTGCAGATAGGCTGATCTTCCAATGATTGCCCAAATGTAACCAGTATTGCAGCAAGAACTACACAACATCGTCGGTGGTCTTTGTACGATTCATGTACCATGTATGTTCTTGGCCACAATGTCGTTCTGGAGCTGAAGAGGGAAAGGGCAGCCTCTGATTCACTGGGGTGCTGCTGGTCGATGTGGACGTACCTGAAGTGTTGCTTACCGGAATGTTGCCGTCTGAACCTGGGATGCGAGCGGAGGCCAGAGTCGTGCCAGTGCTGAGCTCTCGTCAATCAGCCATCACCCGGGAATGGGGATTGGTGCGGCTTGCTTCCGCGACGTGATCGTTAATTCGCCATAGGCAGCTCCAAGCTGGCTCACGTCAATTAACCCCCCAATGCCCCCAGCTTCTAAATGGCTTTTGGGTTGCTTTTAACCTCCAGGTGTGGTTCGACATTTATGTATCATGTCCCCCTGCGCTGCCTCGTCTCTTGCGAGCCATGTAGTGCCCTCTGGGGACTGGAGGCTGCAGTTGTACCTTGATTGACAGCCTACCAACTGCACAGCACCTGGGGGACGTATGAGCGCACGTGAGCATCATGGGCCCCCATTTTTGATCGCGTGTCCCAGATTAGTCTAACAGTTCCTGGTGAACTCCCGTACCCACCCCCCCACCCCCCCCAACGGGATGCTCCGAATGGGCTTAAACTGAGTGGGGGGAAAAAAGAGCGAAGTAAGTTTGCTGCAGAGCGTGAAGGGCGCGGGTGTGTATAAAGGCTGCTTGTCACAGGATTAGCGCTCGAGGTTTAGAGTCACTCTTCCTGAGGGGCTCTCTACTGCCCCCACACTGCAGTACCCAGTTCCTGCTGCAGTACCCAGTTCCTGCTAATTAGTTATTTCATGTTACTTACTGTTGTTGCTGTGTTGGTGTGCGATCTACTCAGTCTTATTTCTTTTTGTAATGTGTTATGTCATTGAAACCAATCATTACAATACGACCTTTCTATCAGTCACTTCTCAGTGTGCTGATTGCTGTCCTGGTCATATGTTGCCCGCGGTATCTGCTGATTGGCTGATCTCTGGCCGTTCTCTCCCCCTTTAGGTTACTTGGTTTAGCACTCCGGTTAGAAGTGAAGTGAGCACTCTGGATGGGGGTAACATCGACGACATCTTGAGTAAGTGTTGAGGCGTGCAGCCTAGGAGGCTGATGTTAGGGCAGTGGGTGGTGTTAGGACAGGGCTGACATGGCCCATCGAGCCACCTGAAGCCGCTGAATTTAATTCCTTTCGGTTTCTTCGGTGCAGTTCGGCGTAACAGCCTCACTTGAACTCTGACATCTTTGTTCTTCTTCCAGACCATGCTGGTGTGGCTTTAGTGAATTTTTATGCAGACTGGTGAGTACTAACCTCCTCGCATCCTCACCGTGGAAGTTACCGCACACCCGTATTCGTTTGGCGTCATCGGGATCCTGTGGAAATTTCTCGGCATTGTTCCCGTTTACCTTTTTAAAATCTCACTGGGAAGCTACAGGTTTCCACTTCACACAAGTTTTTTTTTCTGTTATTTCACGTGGTCCCCCGCTTCAGAGGTGCAGATCCGCTGTGGGGGGGGGGGGGCTTCAGTTACAGCGAACCCACGTGACCAAGGGTGACCTTGCCTGACCCTGAATGACCATGCGTGGCCCTCTTGTGACCCCGTGTCCAGGTGCAGATTCAGCCAAATGCTGCACCCCATCTTTGAGGAGTCCTCTAATGTGGTTCGAGAAGAGTTTCCCGACACCAAGCAAGTGGTGTTTGCTCGTGTGGACTGCGATCAGCACTGTGAGTCCTCACACACACACACACACACCGGCGGGGGCCGTGGCCGCACTCCGCCTTTGAGATAAAGGAAATTAAACAGAATTATTGACGATCTGCGAGGCGTTTGATGGCTAATGACAAAACGACGTCCCCAGAGGTTTAAAGCCCCCCAGCAGGGATGGGCCAGGAGCGGGGGGTGGGTGTGTGGGGGGCTTAAACACCTGCTGTAATGAGGAAAGAAATTACTTTAGAGCGTTTTGAACCCTCTGCTGAGGGTGGCCTTTCATCGCTGTGATGCGTGAGCTCGGTGATGTCAGGCAGGCAGCGGGCAGGATCTCTGCAGGCTCCTTGTGGGGACACGCCAGACTGCTGGCCCTGTTGCCCCGGCGACACCCATTTGCAGCAGCCTTAATTAGTCTTATCTGATACTCAGCTGCCTCACACAGCCTCTGCTCATTTTCTTGACAGTTTTCCAGGTTTTTTTTTTTTTTTTTTGGGAGGGGGGCAGCGGGGTTGGTCACTCCTCTTATTCACATAATCTGCATTACTGGGTATAATGGGGACCAGACTCTGCAGAACTTGCTGGTGGGTTCTGGCAGGTACCATGTGCCTCTTTTTTTTTTTTTTTTGGACTGAATAAACGCTAAATGGCATCCATCCATCCATCCATCCATCTATCAATCAGTTAGCCCTTATTCAGTAAAGGTCTCCGTAAACCAGAGGGCTCAGATCCCTCCGGTGACTCCGTCCCTCGTGGATTAAAGGGGCTGCTCCTTTCAGCCGTTAAGTGGCCCTGCTCTCCTTCACATTGCCTGTTTTATCCCTTTTCGGCCTGGCAGAGGATAAAAAGCCGTAAACGACCAGCTTCAGTCCGTCTCCCTCCCTCCCTCTCTCCCCCGCCCAGCCGACATCGCCCAGCGCTACCGCATCACCAAGTACCCCACCCTGAAGCTCTTCCGCCACGGCATGATGATGAAGCGTGAATACCGCGGCCAGAGGTCGGTGTCGGCCATCGCCGACTTCATCCGGCAGCAGAAGGTGGACCCTGTGAAGGAGCTACACAGCCTGGAGGAGGTCACCAGCATTGATGTGAGACGCCCGCGGCTCGCTGCGCTCAATTAATCCCTTCAGCGCCTGGTATTCAGTGCTTAAGTAGCCTTGCAGCTCAGCGTTCCGTGTTTGTTCATGCTTGGTGTTTGACATGTCAGTGGAGTGTCCAGAATTACACATGCTTGGAAACGGGAATGGAATTGGCAGCCTCTGGGCGTTTTACATTCAGAAAATAAATGTTCTGAGGGCAGAACGAAAAATGATTGGTTCAGAGAAAAAAAACAAAGAGATTGTAGAGAAGGTGGAACCCAGACATCTGATTGGTTGGTCTGGCCCCCTCAAGTTGTTTGGACCCACCTCCTCTACAGTCGGTTTTCTCTCTGAACTAATCATTTTTCGTTCTGCCCTCAGGTTGCTTTCCCTTAAAGAATTTCTTTTTCCTTCCGATTCTGACCTCACAGCGGAGTAGGAGAACCATCATAGGCTACTTTGAGAGGAAGGATTCTGAGAACTACAGCACGTTCGAGAAGGTGGCCAACATCCTACGAGATGACTGCGTCTTCCTGGCCACCTTCGGGTAACTGCTAGGTCTTATGCCCCGCCTCCATCTTCTTTGGGTCAGGCCAGTGTGGTCTGATGTGATCTTGTCTTCTCCCCAGGGAAATATCGAAACCAGAGCGCTTCAGCGGGGATAACATGATCTATAAACCTATCGGGGTGAGTTCCCCAGCCGATAACATCCCAGAACTTTCATTATCCCATTCAGAACAGAGAAGGACGGTCAGCACTCAACCAATCAGAGCTCACGTTTGGGTAGCTTATGTAGGGATGCACCGATTTCGGAACTGATATCAGATATTACTCCAATACTGACACACATAGCTGGATCAGGTATCAGTGACAATAGCGCCTATCTATGGGACTGAGGTTCAATTCTACGTTATTGCATGTTTACGTCCACATCTGCATATTAGTTCAACACAGTGTGGAGGGAGCGAAAACGTCAGCATTTTGGGAGGTAGTTCACGTTTAAAGTTGGTACCCCAACTATTTCTACGGCTGCTTCCAATATCTGCGTAGCTAATGTTTCGAGGGGGGCGGCAGCACTGCAAATTATAACGCAACTTATGGAGGCTTGAGTTTGTTTTCGGTTCGTAAATGTGATAATAATGCCTTGAAGTGCAAACATCGCCAGGCCGTGCATTTATACATTGCAGTGATTCTTAGGTAACATGATGTTTCTTGATATAGTCCCAAGTACCCGGTCCAGACGCATAGGTGCATTAAAACATGGAAAAGTTTTAATCGCCCGCTTAATAGATGAAAATAATGTCAATTAATAATGACACTTCAAATAATATCATTTGACAAATAATATCATTTCCCCCTCCGGAAACAATTTTTTGTTTGTTTTATTAGTACTTGAATGGTTTGTGAATAATTCCATATGTGTTATTTTATACTTTTGGTGTCCATATAATTATTCTGAAATGTAGGGAATAGAGCAGATAAACCTTTCTTTGGGTAGGTGGGTATTGGATTGGTACTCGGTATCGGCTGATTCCCAAAGTCATTATCGACATCAGAACTGAAGTTGGATCAGCATCCCTAATCTTCAGAACATGGGGAGGACTCCAGTGGGAGTAGCGGATCTCTCGTGCCGTTAATCCAGGCCAGGATCAGATTGGACTCATGGCCTCTCTGTTTCATTGTGGGTACTGGGTTATTTGCCCTGCGAATTCTGGAGAACCCCATTGAAGGAACAGTAGTGGCAACGATGGTCTTGGGTCACGGGTTCAAAACAGGCCAGAGAGGCAGACGGGTAGCCGCAGAGCAGATTGTGTTAACTGTAACGGTGTTACTCCCAGGGAACAGTACAGTGTCTGACAGACTGCTGCTCTTGATAAGGAGAAACGCTCTGAAATACCCCTCGTCTCTGTGGTGTGAGCCCCCTCTTTCCCTCCCTGCCCACCTAGGACTGTTTTTTTCTTACTCGTGTCTTCCTTCTCACTGCCGCCTTTCAGGAGAGTGTTCCTGACATGGTGTACCTGGGCTCCCTCACCAACTTTGACCTGTCGTATGCCTGGGCTCAGGACAAGTGTGTGCCACTGGTGCGCGAGATCACCTTTGAGAACGGCGAGGTACGTAATGGAAGGGTGGGGTTATCGGCCGGTGACGGGCCGCCGTAGGCACGCCGCATTGCTCATCCGCGGATCGATTTTTATTTGCCGTGCCCTTCGGCGCGTGGAGTCCCTTCTGGAGGCGGCGGTCCCTATCGACCCGCTGGCGGTATTGGGTCGCCTGCCTTTGTGGCCTCTGATTGGGTTCTGTACTCACAGGAGGTTTTGAACTGACATCCCCCCCAACCACCCCATCCACAGCGATCAGTGTGATCTGGCCTGGAAGCCTTTCTGCCTACCACCACTACCTCCCGCCCCCTCCCCCCCCCCTCCCGCCTAGAGGAGAGTCAGGTCCCTTTGATGTCGTTATATTGTTTTGTGCCTGGGGCCAGTGCGCTGGTGGTTGAGGTGGGGTTTATGAAAAGGGGTTGGGTCATCACTGACAGTGCTGTGTGCCCCCCCACCCCCACCCCAAGGATAGAGAGGTGATTTAAACCGATGTGTTAATCTGTTAGCCTGATCATTAGTGTGGGAATGTGATGTGGGAGTCACGGCTCATCCACGGCAACCTAAAGTGTACTTTTCCCACAGTGCCGTGGGGGGAGGGGTGTCCTTTTGTATACGGCGGCCAGGGGGCGCCAGTTTGCTCCCTCAGGCTTGTTTGCCCATAGCACCCACTCAGTCCTGCTCACCAGTTTTTCTGTCGCCTGGCAACGGCCAGGCCAAACACAGGTCTCTCGGGGGGGCCTGCTCGTATTTTACTCACAGTGTTCGCTGCCTGTACCGAGCACATGGAAGTAGTTTCCTTATAGAACTAGCCCACTTACAGCAGCACAGCTATCTCTGCTGGCCCGTCCAGTTCACTGCATTCCTGACACGTCATAATTGCAGTGTAGTTACAATGTATCAGTGTAGTTAGTGTGTCACAGTCCGTCCATCCATCCATCATCTGTGTAGCTGTTTATTGCTCCCGGTCCACTGTATTCCTGACGCGTCGTAATTATAGTGTGGTTACAGTGCACTGCATTGCTGGCATGATGTAATTACAGTATAACTCAGTGTTGTTGTTTACTGCTCACGATCCACTGTATTCCTGGCATCTTGCATTTAGTGTCGCTAATTGCAGTGTAGCTAGGTACTGCTCACAGTCCACTGCAGCTATCCTTACTGCCCACTGCACTCCCGACTGAGGTGACAAGAGCCTGAACAATGCAGCACTATTCCTGCTTGTTCAGTACAGGATTACATACTTGTGAAGGGATGTATGGAGGGTAGGGGTGTAACAAGATCTCGTACCGCGAGACAGAATCATCGCTCTTTACTTAAATCCACTGCACCGGTGAAGAAAACAGAACATAAATAAAATATAATTTTTTTTTATATTTTATGTTCATTTGAGAAGTCAAATACGAGAGAAGCCTGTCATTTGAGTTTGTGGTGAAATAGTTTATGGTGCTAGATCTTCGTTCTGTTCTTTACTGCATATGATGATGGTGATTATTTAAAACATTTCACCATACATCTGCATCTTTTAGCATTTTTTAACTTTCAAATTAATCAAATAAATGGCTGCTTTCCAGTAATATATTTCCTCTGAAGTTTTCCTTAAAATATTGTTAAATATCATCTCGTTCTCGCGAACCCAGTATCGTGTCCCGTGTCGTGGGCCGAGTATATCGTTACATCCCTAGTTGCTGGTGTTGTGCGGATGTGCGCTCACAAACAAACTTGCACACATGTTTGTATTCATATCTGTGTGTGGACCCTAATCCCAACAATGACAACCTTAACCCCTTCCCAGCCGTACCATAACTAACTCACTTATTTTTAATAAAATTGAGTTTTATAAAAAGAACACACATGCTATTCCATGTATCTAGCTAGTGGTACTTGGCTCATCCACTTCCCCCCTGCCATCCGTGCACCCTCCCTGCATGCGGGGGTGATAAAGGCTTTTAGGGCAACCTGGAGGCGTGCGAAGGCCAATGGTGAACACTGGCTGTGTTTCAGTGGACGGCGAGCGAGCGGGACAGTACAACTGCATCCTCTGGGGAATGATGAGGGATAAAGCCGTCGGTGACATTAAGCATATCCATGCTTATTACCCACAGACACAGTGTTTCTAAACTACTGCATATTATAGACAATTAACTGATACAGATGTAACATTCAAAGATATTTAATTATTTACCATCCGCTAAAGGATTAAGCTCAATTAATTGAAGATTAGAACATGGTCTGCCGAGGCTTTTAAGCGATTAAGCAGGCGGCGATGAAGAAGCTGGTGTCGTGAGTGCCGGAGACAGACTGACGGCGGTCTTGTGGGGGTGTCTGCAGGAGCTGACCGAAGAGGGGATCCCGTTCCTCATCCTGTTCCACCTGAAGGAGGACCACGAGAGCCTGGAAAGGTTTCAGCAGGAAGTGGCCCGCCAGCTGATCAGTGAAAAAGGTACCAGTGGGTGGGGGCACGGGTTTCATAATCACTGGGGGGGGCTGCCCCAAGTATGGGCTCCAGAAGGTGGTGCCTTTCTTGTTTTCACTCACCTCACCACACCGGTCCAGGTTCAATCAACTTCCTCCATGCCGACTGCGACAAGTTCCGACATCCCCTGCTGCACATCCAGAAGACGCCCGCGGACTGCCCCGTCATCGCCATCGACAGCTTCCGGCATATGTATGTCTTCCCGGAGTTCAGCGACTTGACGTAAGTGGCAGCCCCCTTAAGCGCCTCCTATCTCTCTTTGTCCGTTGCTTTAAAGAAAATCTTTAATTAAAAGCGAGATGGCGTCTGTGCCCATTGCCTGATGGGCCTCAGCCTTCGCTTAATCATGGCTCAACAACTGGCACCCCTGGGGTCTCCCTGCCCGCGCCGGGCACCTGCTGATTAAACACCAATTATGATGACCGCCGCTAACCAGAACCTGTCATCAGGCGGTCCCGCAACCTCCGGGCTCCCCTCGGAAACGACCCATTCAATTAAATCAGGTCCTTGAGCGCATAGCGGGTGTGTCTCCGGGTGGAGGAAAATTAGGAATGTGGGGGGGAGGAGGTGGGGAGGGCGCAGATTACTTATTTCTTAATCACTCACTTTGTACAAATGACACTGCTTGGAATGCTGCGTGTCATCAATGCTCCTGCATTTCCTGGGTGCAGTCTTACTAATTGTCAGCCAATATTGCAGTCGGGGGGAGGCAGTCATGTCCTGACTCAGATCTGAATCTGACAGGTCTTCTGATGAAAAGTGGTGCGACCAGCCTGTCAGCAACAACCAAATAAATTCTGCCCTGATGACGATGCTGCTTCATCACTGCACTGTTTCCCCCCCCCCGTGTTGAATTTAAAAACCATCTTTACTTCCCAAGGGAGAGCCATCAGCCTTTTTGACTGCATGTTGGTGTTACGGTGAAGGAGTTTCTAGTGAGTGCTGTTTAATTGTGCTTGTGGGAACCCTGGTTTGGTAGAATTAACTGGTACTCTAAGTCTCAGAAGTAGGCGCATCCTAACCAATCATGGTGGAAGTGAGTGAGTCAGGCCACCTAACCTAACAGCAAACCCAGTCCTTGAAACATCGTGGATCCAAGAACAAAGAAAGTTGTACGATGGATAAGTTGTGCAGATGAATATTCAGGCGGGGGGGGGGGGGGTGAAGAGAAATTACGGCGCCATATTGATGCCATTGGGCCGTGTTAGACTTCCCGCATCACCCATTTTCACAGTGCTTAGTAGCTAGGGAGGGGGGAATCGCTACGGCGGCAATGAAACAAGGTTCTGTACGAATCGCGACAGCGAGCCATTGTTCCTCCCAGCCGCTACTGGCTGACAGCTTTGTGCCCTGTGGGCCCCCCAGGCAGGTGAGGTGGATCAGGAGAGCCCCCCCCCCCTCCCCCAGAGCAGCATCTCTTTGGTGATTATACACTCGCCTGACAGGTTATAGATAAAACAGATCGGTGAGTGCTGGCCGCTGACAGCCAGATGATTTTGTTAACGGCCGTGTGTGTGTGTGTGTTCAGGGGTTGTGCTGAAGTACAGATCGATCATTTCCTTTTGTGTTTGTCTGCGGTACGGCGGCGGGTGCCGCTGCTCCTCTGAGCCACTGTATTGAGACCCCATGGGCAGGTATCCTGCTCTTCTCTGCCACCGGGTTCTGATTTCCCTGCATCATCTCGGCAGAGTTCCGGGCAAGTTGCGGCAGTTCGTCCTGGACCTGCACTCGGGGAAACTGCACCGGGAGTTCCACCATGGCCCAGACCCCATCGACACCACCCCTGGACAGGTGGGTGACCTCGTCTCCCTGGTAACCTAGGCACCAGTTCTGCAGAATGTCCCCCATTGAGGGCAAGGTTCGGTATGTCACTAAGGGAGCACGCCGGCTTCTTCCTGTTCTCAGGAGGACAGCGGAGTGGTACAGAGCAGCCCCCCCGAGAGCTCCTTTCAGAAGCTGGCTCCCAGTGAAACCCGCTACACCTTTGCCAGGGACCGGGATGAGCTGTAGCCCTCCTGTGGACACTCGGACGGACGGAGCGACGGGAGCGGGAAAGGGGAACCGTCCCCACCTGGGATGGAAGGGGCCCTCCAAGCACATCACAGCAACGGGAATAACCTATATTTTCATAACTCTTGTGTGTACAATTTTTATTTTGGATAATGAGGAAGAAACAAAAACTTCTGGGGTGGGGGGCAGAGGAATAAGGCCAAAAAACAAAAAAAGAGAAACCATTTTTACTTTTATTTTTTTGAGCTTGTAAATATGTCTGCGCGGTGGGTCAGTTTCTAAGCGATCGTCAATGAAATGTCACTTTTTTTTTTCTCCCCCCCCCTCCTTCCCCATTTTTTCCCTCTCCTGTGTACCATCACATTTTTTGTAAATTAGAAGAAAAAAAAAATGGAGCAGGAAGAGACCAGGTCTGGTGGGTTGATCATCTGGAGACAGAAGGAAAATCATGCCCACTGAAAAGCGTTTCGGCCCATAGCAGGTCTGGTTCTGGGGTTAGGGGGAGGAGGGGGTGGGAATGGGGGATATTCCACGTTGTCTGGACTGACTGAGGGCCTGTAATTTTAATCTGTATTTATACACCTAAACTTCCTAAAGAAGCAGTGTGTAGCGTCGTGACTGATTACGGTTATACCGGAGGGACAGGACAGGGTGGGGGTGGCGGGGGAAAAATGTCATCTTGGTGGGGAAGGGGGACTCTAAAACACAAGAAGGTAAATTAAAACATTTTACAAGACCTGGCTTCCATGTGTTAATTTTCCCCGTGGTCCGTAACCTGTTGGGTTCCTCGGACGCGAGGAACTTACAGAAGTGAGTTGGGGGATAAATGGCCTGCTGTTCAGACAGGGGGCGCTAGATGATTCCGTGTCAAGGAAGCAGCTGTGAGGTATGACCTCCACGGCGGCCATGTCCGCTCCTCGATTGTTTCCTAGGAGGCCCTCGATGGGCTTGTGGCTTTTCTTAGCCGCTGACATTTTCCCCGTCCGTGCTGCGACGCCCACACCCCGCCTCTCCGTTGGGGGTTTTCTGGAGACCCAACATCACCCAGAAGTTGAAAAGAAAAAGAAGGTCATGCTCCACCCACACAGGCGGCCAACGGGGGGCCCTGCCCATCGGGTCCCGGGAGGCCGTCGGGTGGCCACGCTTTCCATCCCCTCGTCGCCTCCTGGTGGAAACTCCAAGCCATGCGCTGGGGTTTCCCCCTGCGTCGAGACAGGAAGGCTGGCTGGCTGTCCGTCCAGCCCACACTCTGCCGCTGACGTGTCTCTTCGAGGGACCGGTGGCTGCGCCGTCATGCCCCACACGAGGGCGATGCACGGTACTTCATCACGGCTTCTCATACCTTCATCTGCCACATATAGAGGTATGCAGTCTCACCAGAGAAATAAACCTGACCACTCCTGGCTTTGGCAAAGAGTGTTTATTTTTGGCAGTTATGACAAAACAGCTTCAGTCCACATGCTATGCCATCGGCAGCGCGGTCCAGACCGAATCCTATTCGATAAGGGAATGCTGCAGCTCGGCCTGTGGTGGCTCCCAGATGAATGATCCAAAAAAAACATTTAGAACCATAATGAGGACAACTTGATGTCAGCCAGTAGCAGTAAGACACGAACACAAGCCTCGGGCTGCATATGCAGGCAAATATGAGTGAGATACAGTGCTCTCTGGCTGTGGTGTGACATTAAGGGTGTTTGTGCCATGTGTGACAGTGTGTGGGAATAACCACATGAAGGTACCAGTACAATGAAAGGGCCAGACACACTACACAAAAGTACTGGTTCGACGTGTGACAAAGTTACTCAAAGTCGGAATCGATATGAATGAATTGGGGGTGGGGGGGGGGGGTTGGCTGGGTGTGTTGGAGATTGACGTCTGGGGCCCCCCTCCCTGCCCTGCCCTCTCACGCTCACTCTCATTGGCCAGGCCAGAGAATCACACTTCTGCTGCTTCGCGTCCTTTGAAAATGTGCGAGCGAAGGGGCTCATTTTGCACCATCACTGGTCACGGGCCTGAGCTCAGGCTGGATTGGAAGGGGCTCATTTTGCACCATCACTGGTCACGGGCCTGAGTTCAGGCTGGATTGGAAGGGGCTCTTCGAATGGCACCTACTGCTCCCAGTTTAGTGCTGTTCACATCATGCTTTTAACGTCACTTTCACCCATTTTGCTGACTGGGTCCATGTCCGAAAAGTGCCAGAGGTCTGAGGTACCAAGGAAACAGGTGCAGGGATGGAGGACTATCACTCAGAGGACAGGCACCACTGAAAGTCTGGACCCGGTCCACAATCTGACTAAGTCTGCCGGTCTCTCTTGCACTAGTGTATTGCTGTATATTACTTAAATTACATTCAGTACTTTCAAGTCTTTAAAAAAAAAAATCACAATTCTCCTGGCACATCTTAAATCACAATGCTGCTCCTCAAAGAATTTGAGCTCCAGTCTGTGATTGGAAGCAGATTTGCTGTAACCTGATGGGCTTTTTAGCCCGGCTTTGGCTCCTCCCACAAGCATACAAGGCTATACCCAGCATGGAGGATGGGGGGGGGGGGAGGTCAGTCTTTCTTGCAGCCCCCTTCTGTGCCAGAGACCTTCTGGAGCTCCATGTCCACCTTGGCCCGCTGGGTGCGCTGAACGAGGCTCCCTCCAGCAAAGCCAAGGAGGCCCCCACCAACGGCGGCTGCCACACCCACAGCCTTGAAGCCCGCCAGCAGCCCCAGAGGGCCGCCCACCACCCCGCCCAGCAGGGCTCCCGCCAGCGGCAGCACTGCCATCTTGTACTTTGCCGCCTGGGGAACAGGAGAAAGAAAACCATCAGCGTCCCGTCCGGAGAACGTGACTGAGTGAAGGTCGTCCTCATACACGCACTTGCCGCCGAGCAGCCAGTCACCCCCCCAAGGCCCCAATAAAGCAAGAGACTCCATCCCCCCTTCTGGTGGGATGGGGGGGGCTATATTCTAATCAGCGCAATTCAAAAAACCAAAGAGATCAGATCTGCCTCAAACACCACATTCCCGGGGAGCAAATTAAGAGGAAGAGGAGGAGAAGAGGAGGCTGAAAAGTCCTCTAAACATTCTCAGGGCAGTGACGAACCCCCACACCCCCCCGCCCAGCCCCTGAATGGCACAAACTGATTAGCACTCAACTTTGAAATGAACACCTTTCAAACGGGCTTTGGGTTTTTTGGTGAATTTTAATTTGAGAGATGGCGAACGGCACATGGACGGCTCGCTGCGGTAAACACGGCGGTCAGATGGCCGATAGCGGTCGCTTCAAACGCCGTTTTGAGAAGCTGCTCATTTCTGACGCTCTTCTGATCTCCCCTATCTTCTGAAATGAGAAGTTGCTTGTTTTTCTCTCTCCACCCCCACCGCTGTTTACAGACAAATTAATTAGTGGCACCCCCGGACAGTGCAAATGGAGGGGGGGGCCGCTTTCTTCTCCAGCACCATCCAGGGAGTTTAATTGCTGCCACCGCCAGGGCGGTACGACCTTCTTCTCATTGATTTTGACACATAAATGCTGGAGCACAAGTCGGCCCAGAACTTCAATGCAGGCCTGTGAATGTACTGCTCTGTGAGCCTGACCCACCTCAGTCCTGTTTTATTATCCAGACCCCATCTTCAGAACCTTCCCAGGACATCAACCAAACTCTGGTAATACATCAGCAGAAGCCTAGCAGGACATTTACAGAACGTCACTTTGGATAAGTTACGTAAAAGCCTGGCAAGATATCTACAGAACCATGGAAAAGCCCTAGAAAACCCTAGTATATCTACAGAACTCGACAAAAGAGTACCGGCAGGCCGCCTGCAAGACATAAATGCCAGTAAAACATCTGAAGGACATAAGCTTGGGATGAACCGCTTTGTCAAATGCTAACAATCACTACTTCCTTACAGTACAAGTCAATTCAGGTGGCAGCAGTTAGACAATCAGCCCACGCTGTACTTTTAAATGAACGAGAGAGCATCTCTTTTGTATCACCAGAAATTAGCTATCAGACTTTGAAACAGAGGGCCGCAGACTAAGGTTCAGCAAGGGTTTCTTCCCAGGGCCAGTTACCCCAGGGCCTGTTCCCAGCCTCTGCTGTGGTAATCGCGCCCGGACTATCATCCAATAACGGCAGTTCTGCTTTCCCATGAGCCTTTAACATGATCCAGTCTGTCCCACCTGCTCCTCCCCACAGATCTTCCCGGATCACTGGTGACCCTGTGAGCTTTTCAGATCCCTCACTACCGGCAATTCAGACGAGATGCCCCACTCAAGCTCGGACTCGCTTCTCACTACACTGCATTTCAGGCGCCGCACCCCCCTCCCGTGTTGAGCCACCCGTGAGGGTGCCTATATGGCTCTAAATTAGCATATTTTTTGTTTTACTTGCAAGCCGGCCTATTTTTCAGCATGAAAGAGCACCCAGCTGGAGCACAAACACGCCTCACCGAGGACCGTCGCAGAGCCAGGAATTGATGTGTCCCTTCGGCGCGCTCAACACTTCCCCACATTGACTCGCCGCTAGAGACCATCACAACACCCATTGATTTTTCCCTTTCACTCTGCTTTCACCATCCTACCCCCCCTCCACCCTCCCCCATGTCGCC
>JAODJX010000136.1:9498130-9539025 GCA_026776945.1 Isichthys henryi | reverse complement strand
GGCACGGAGCACTGTATGAACCCCGGGAAAGCCCAACTTGATCTCAGTTCCAAGTCAGAAGCAGCGTATCTGCCTGTACCTAGACCTGAGTCAGTAGACTCAGCCCCCTGCTAGAGGAAATGTATGCTGTGTTTTAGCAGGGTGTGTGTCTAATTACGCTAACGAGCCCCACTTCACTGCAGAGACTCATTATCCTTGCTGGCTATGGCAGTGACTCGCTCCAGTCCTCCCCAGTGAAGATAAATCAACAGGCTAATTATTCAATTATTCCAGGGACTGCCGTTTGAAAACACTGTATCCATGTTTAACCATCATGTGACCATCTGTTATCTGCAACGGTGCCGCAGTGATGGGGTGATGGTCCTACCGGTGAGACGACCCCTCAGTAGGCCCTCTATGAGAGATACCCCGCCCGATACTGGGTCTAGGGGCAGGACTGACGTCTTGGGACACGGCTTCCCCTCACCTGTTGGCCAGCCGGAGCACAAAGAGCTCGAGGAAGGCGGAGTCAATGAGCAGGGTCTGGTCCTCCCGCGGCAAATCGGAGAATCCGGGCAGGCGGTCGGCCCAGGCTCGCGTCACCTCCATGGAGCTGGTCAGCAGCCGGTAGAAGAGATGGATGTGCTGGACGTCTGAGGTGGCGGACGGCTGGTCCACAGCACTGAACTGTGGTGAGGGGAGAGACGTGCAGGATGCAGTGATGCACCGGGCCAGAAATGGGAGACGGAAGTGCAAAAGTGCAAAACGTTTCTCAAGCAGCAAAAGCGGTGAAAATGACATCAACTGAGGATGAACAGACAGAGTGAATAGGAGGCTGAGACAGACACAGCGACAGAACGATGAGGGGATGAGAAAAGATAAGGGGGCAAAGGATGGAAAAAGACAGGACCCAGAAAAGGACGAGTTCGCTGATAATGCATCCTGGTACCATTGTTGACCTAACAGATGTGTGGTTCCGCTTTAATGACATGATCTGATTATGTGATTTACTAGGGCTCCGTTTCTTTAAAGAGCTTGATTTGATGATCACACTAGGATTTAGACAGAAAAGCTGATTTAAAGCACACAGTCAGGTTTAATTAATACAAAACGAGTCGGTGGAAGAGATGGTCATTACTGTGAAGTCACTGTGGCAGTGAGATGTACGCAGTGCCATTTCACTGAACTCAGCTGCAGCTGGGCTGAACCCTGCAGGCACCCGAAAGCCCGCCCTGAGCTCCCTCACCTGGCTGTAGTCCAGGTCTCTGGGGGTGGACTGAGAGTAGGCTCTCACTAAGGCATTGAGGAGAGTGATAGGTGGTGAGGGGGGTGATGGCTCCGGCTGTAGGGGGCTCTTTGGTTTGGAAGGCAGACGACCTCTTCGACCTTTCAGGTTGTCTGTCCGGACCACTGGATGGGGCAGAGGAAGAGCAAGGTAGGCTTAGTCACACCCCCAAATGTAAACACCCCCAACAGGGACTGGCAGGAATGGTGACACCACAATCAGCCAGAGCTGCACTGATCCTGATGAAACAAATTACATGAAAAGCTATCAAAGATTCCAGATAAAAATCATATGGAAATCACAGGCTGGAGAAATCCGTCAAAAAACAAGACTGAATAGTTACATCAAAGGACGGGACAACGGCGTAATGTAAATGTCATAAGAACTGTATTCAGTAAACATAATCAGCATGTCGTGTGAATTTTGGTTGTAAAACTACAGTAAACTGGGAAGCCTGCACACTCATAATAAAACCAATAACTTGCAATATACTATCTTTCTTGTTGATATTCACCAGTGGAGGTTTTCATTATGACCAGTATGGTGACTGTGCTTATTGCAGCCGAGGCTGGCATTCAAAGGTCAATCGGAAAGCTTTCTCCACCGAATTATTTTAGTGTGTTTGGTTTACCGTGGTCATAAAGGAGAGATTTCATAGTGCTCAAGACAGCCGCCTATGACTGTATCACATGGTTTCACTTCGAGGTACAGAAACGGCATTGCTTTCTTGTCACATATTATCTCGGCTATTTGCTGTAGCAATATTGATAGTTTCAAATTCAAACGTCATTCCCATACACAAATATGAGCTTTGGTACATACTGTGGACTCCTTGCAAATAATACATAAATACTGAGGTATTTTTTCATTTGCACACTTTTCGTGTTAAGTACAGGTACATAACCCATCTCATGAATCCAATCCTCTAGTTTACCATCAACCAGAGCTTATATAACGGTCCAGGCTTCAGAACTTCTCTAGAGTTTTGAGGAACCTGATTTTTCACACTAGTTCTGAACAAGGGATCAATGAGCTCAGAGGGACCATGAGAAGGTGGGACGGGACAAAGTGAGGGAAGGACATTGGACGTCTCTTACTGAGACAGAGGGACCATGAGAAGGTGGGACGGGACAAAGTGAGGGAAGGACATTGGACGTCTCTTACTGAGACAGAGGGACCATGAGAAGGTGGGACGGGACAAAGTGAGGGAAGGACATTGGACGTCTCTTACTGAGACAGAGGGAGCATGAAGCCAAAAGGTAAAAATAAAAAAATCTGATAACCCGGTGGTAGAATCTGGAAGAAGTTAAGCTGTTCCTGACCAGTAGAGGGCACCTCGGTGCTGAGTATTAAAATACATCTGGACGGGGAACCTTAGATTAAAAGCTGCGCTTTATCAGAGTAGGCTAATGCAGACATCTCAAATTTAGCAGACAAATGTTTACAAATGCAGTGGCTATACATGACTAAATTCTGGGAACATACCAGCACAGCAAGGGAGTCTCTGGATTTCACTGCTAATGTGATGACCGGACATAAGTGCTCCCTGAAGAAATTCATGCCACCTTCATCAGATTTATGAAACATCACGTTGTATAGGGGGACCTGTTGCCCGCTCTTTCTGGCAATTCTGCGTCAAGTGCTCAAAACTGCATCCGGCAGTCTGCCACCTTTGACTCCGCCAGCACGGCCTCTCAGTCTGTGACACCGCAATAGGTCGGGTCATTAATGGCGCCACCGTCCATGATTAGCGCTTGGGAGGGCTGATTAGCGTGCACCGGAAGTTACAGGAGCTGCGGTGCTACAGGGCGATAATGGATGGGACCTAGGACTCCACGTGTGCCGTCATATGAGGAAGCTGCCAGCGTTGGTGGATGAGGATTCATTAGGTAGTACTCTCATACTCTGCCTTGCCATAGTCTCACAGGACACTGGGCTATATTAATGCTCCTATCTTTCTCGCTCTCTTACTAAACGGGGGTCCAGGGAAGGTCACATGCATATGCTCTCTGTGATTGGCTGGAAATTGGGGATATAAAATGCAGCCATTTACATATATGGGGTGTACAGTTGTTTAAGCTCATGGGGTCATGTTTACAATGGGTCCACTTCACTCTCCTTGCCGTGTGGGATTGCCTTTGAGGGTTGTTAAGTTCGGTACATTACCTTCCTTCACCATGCCCACACTCAGACATTTCTGAAAGCGGCAGTACTGGCAGCGGTTGCGTCTTCTTTTGTCCACCGGACAGTTTTTACTGGCCAAACAGACGTACTTGGCATTCTTCTGCACGGTTCTCTACAGAGAGACAGTGATGGGGAGAAACAAACAATGAGGAAACGACACACTTTATTTATTTAATTGTATTAGCTTTTTTCCCTTGGAAAGAATTAAAAAAGAAGCTTGCAGGTCAGATTTTAATTACAATGTGAAAAAGCTACGGTGGCATCAATATAATTAGATAAAATTAATTTCCTAACATGCTCGCCTGCAGGAGGGACAATTTTATTAGCGCGAGCCGCTGACAATGAGAATCAGCGAGGCGCGTGCTGAAGCAGGTCCCGCGAGACAGTCAACGCCGCGTGATAAAATTGTTTGTGAAACTGCGGGGTCATCGCGCGCCTCCTGCGGGCTTTTCTGCATCTCGCCTCTCAATTGCGCCTTTGGGGATTGTTTTCTCCTCGGCTGGCTCCCCGCGATTATTACTGACCTTATTAAAATGAAATCAAAACGATCTGGGTTCACTTCTGTTGCCACCACTTTTTTCAAGTATAAAATATGACAAGAAGTAATTGAGTTCCTCGCGCTGCATAGGAGAGCCAAGCGCACGGTCAATCATGGGAGGACGCTAATACATTACATACAAAATTCAAAACATACTACCCAATTTATATAGGTAAAATTGATGTTTCAACAACGACATAAATTGCTTTGCAGTTTTATGCTTAAGCAGTTAACAACCTAACCTTATGTGTTTGTTCTTTTCCACTTATCATGCGTTGTAATTTGAAAATCATTAAAGGGTTGATCACAAAAAAAAAAATCTATAGCCTACCTAATATAACATGTACAAAATCCGATTAATGCCGCCTCAAACAATTTAAACTAGGGTGAATTTTGTTTGTAGAATGAGGTGAAAGCTTCGTCTACCGGGGTATTAATGCCACTTGGGTCCACTTAAACAAGTATTATTATCAGAAAAGCACGGAAGGGTGTAGGAGAAAGACAAATAAAAGCGGACGCCCTTAGTCCCTGTGCAGAATGCGGTGCGAGAATGTCGCTTAGCCGGAAAGTCTGATACGCATCAAAATAAATGAATATAATTACAGCCGAGCGCGTCTCACGTGTCCTCTTGTATGGGAGATTAATATCCAAGCAATTATTCTATGTTCCACTTCCACAAGAAGGAAATGAACCCTCAGATCTAAATAAGTCAAATTCCACGGAATGGGATCCCATTTTAGTTAAATTGCCTGTATATTGTATTCCGGGGTTTGGATGCTTAAGCCACGGACGATGCACTAAGCATTTGAAAATGAGATGATTTGCTGTTTTGCGCGTTTTTCTTTATCCACTGTTCCGCATTCATACCATGCATCACCATATATGATAAGTAGGCTATTTTATAGTTCAGGCAGTCGTACGCATAACAGATATATTGTGCTCATTGGGCCATTAAAACCTTATTCAGGGTAAGTCACAAATCTTGGTGTTGCTATAAAAGTTTTTTTTTAAAAAAAATAAATAAATAAATAACATGGACCCCGTATAAAGCTTTTGATCGTATGCAGGATTTTACAGCTGACGAATTATCTAACCGCCTATGCTGTCTGGTGCCTCCCACACCGTGACCTTGGGCAGTGTGAGTGAAAAGTTAGATGGATGGAAGGTTCTATTTAAAGTCGAATCGTCCATTATAAACGAACCTAAGTGTAGGGGCTTCCTGTTTGTCGCCAAACTTATTCAACAGCATTCCACTGAGGCAACACCTTCATACTGGGAACTGATTAAGCACCACTGTCTAAAAAAAGAAATGCATGCAGTCATATAACAAAATTTTGCTTTGTTGGAAAATTCTCTTTTTGCCTATTCCATCATGCCCTCTATGGCACCCAGGCAGGTAAGAGGAAGCAGCCCCCCTGCCTTAGTACCCTTGTAGCTGGGGGCTGAGGGGCCACAAGTGATTGTTTGGCTGAGGCTGGGCTTGAACCAGCCACCTTCCTATCACAGGCACAGAAGGCTTTGCCCACTTTACCCACTAAGCCACACCTTATCTATCTATCTATCTATCTATCTATCTATCTATCTATCTATCTATCTATCTATCTATATTTAAATAATATACATAAAAATATAAGGTTTCAGCCAGACGCAAAGACTGCTGCCTTATTGGCTGCACTAAATAAGCCCTTTAGTTTGCCTCTGTCTTTTATATAAATTATGAATGGAAAGCTCTACTCCAGGGCTACTGAAGTCACGGTCCACAAGGTCCGAGGCCTGCTGATTTTCCAGCCTTTCTTTACCTGTGAGTCAGGTGTGAAGCCTGTGCGCCCAATCAGGATCAGCAATTATTAAAGAACCTGGGAGGACTGAAAACATGGCTTGTATTTGTAATCGAGAGCCTTTTTTGAAGAGTCCTGCTCTAAAAATTTGCCAAAAAAAACTCAGTTAACCAGTTTTTGGATATATAGGCTTTGTGATAAAGCGCCCCCCCCCCCCAGTCTCCTCCCCAGGCCCAGCATGCTCTGCCAGCGGGGGTCAAAATATGCACCACACTTTCCCATGCACCTCCTTCCTACACAAAAGCTCCTTCATTACTCCACCTCACCCCTCATCTCTCCATGGGAGATGAGTGCCACTGTGGTGCACCCCAACCACCCAATGAGGAAATCTCTATCTCAGGCTTACTGTTCCACTACTGACCACACCATCAGACCCAAACTGTGGTTTCCACTGGCTATAACAAAGACAATGAGTACTAATGAAGAGATTGTGTGTTGTTCTGGCTCCATATCAGCGTTCCACAGATTTAAAATATATTGTGATTTATGTAAAGTCATTGGGCGGCAATGTGGCTGATTAGGTAGCAGTTAAAACTTGTGTGTAGTTTGCACGTTCTCCCCATGCTCCTAACCTGCACTCCAAAGACACGCAGCTAAGAGAAGTGGGGTCCCTGAATTTCCCCACGTTGTGTGCCCTGCTGTGGACTGCAATCCTGTGCGGGGAGCGCCCCACGCAGAGGCTGTTGATTTTGGTGTGGTGCATTTCTGTGCTATTCTAAAGATCATGCCATGTTTTAAAAGAGTTTTAGCAGGAATTCCAAGAAAAACAGCCTGAACTGGCTCCAACACTGGAAGGAGAAAAGGCAGCAGTCGCAAAGAAACGGACCGTAGGTGTCAGTGAAGAAATTTGTCGTATGGTCCACAGGAATCAAAGGGGTGGCCCTTGACAGCTTCTGCTCATGTGATCGTTTTAATGCGAACCCTGAAATGAATGCAAGTGAGTTCCTGCTACCCTCCCTAGACGGTGCAGCTCCAAATGACTTTGGCAACCAGGGTGATGCTGTGACCAATCTGCACTGCTCCTCTGGTTCGTGGGTAGGTGACGACAGTCCTAGGGAACGGTCTTTTACAGAGCCTCCGTACCTGTCCGGGCAGCTCCACCGGCGCTCCTTAAACTTATCACGTGACAAGGTCAAAACGATGAGTCACCTGCACCTCGTTTGACACAGTGGAGAAGCTTCCACAAGTACACAGACAGTCGAGTTACCCCTGACCCCAGAACCATGCGAGAAGCACTAACTGTGACCGTAATGAAACCATTTCCCAGAATTCCCCTTCGGCTCCTGAGCCTGAGAGGGGAGGAAGACGAGTCCTGCATTGGGCACATTTCAGAGTTTCTTTAGCCCTCCTATGCGCCCATTACCCATCATGCATTGTTCTCAATGTCAATGCCCCGAATCCCTCCACAAGGGGTATGAACAATGTAGATTAAGGCAAGCTAAAATCTCAGGAAACCCCCCCAACACTGCGAGCATCAGTCCTTCTATTATGAGATGCATACAAACACACACACACACACACACACACATATATATATATATATATACAGAAATACATACATAAATCTACTCATGTCCGATCACCCCCTCCCCCCCCCCTCCCCCCTCCATACTGAGAGAGTCTGGAGGGGTTAGCAGAAGCAGATTCATGACATGTAACACGTGCTAATAGCCTAAGCTTAAATTAAAAGCCTTCAGGGACGCCCTCCCTCCACTCCACCCCTAATCAGTGGCTATCAGACGGGCAGTTTCTCCGTAGGCTGCGTGGCCGGCAGCCGCCGTCGGCCCCCTCCTAATTAAACGTGCTTGGGCGCTTGCGGTTTCTTGTAATGTTGTTTATTTATTTATTTATTTTGGAGAATAGTGAACTGGGTCACCTTTAATTGGCTGAGTAAGCGAGGCGTGGGTTAACGTTACGTCCGTTCTGCTTGGTTGGATTACAGGTTTATGAAATTGTAAAAACCGGTTTTTATTTCACTAGTTAGATGTTTCATATGGAGTTTACGTAGTACTCAACCAAACAACCTTCACGAATCAGAAAATTCTCCAGGTTATAAATGGGTGATAGGAGCTGAACCTCCCGTAATGTCTACAGACAGCTAGAGGTTATATTTGCTTTGGTAGAAAAAAAAAAACAAAACAATTATTTGAAGATGATTACGAAAAGTACACTATTTTATTCATTAATTGTCATATTTGATAAAGGAATCACTTTCTCTTAGGCGGACTTTTCCTTATTGCCAAAAATATTAATAGAGTAAGTGTGGGTTTAGGGATTCGCCGTCACTGGTTTTTTTACACCCACCGTCTGACTTGCCGGCTCTGAACGTCCCGTGTTGACGGCTAATGACGTCTCCTCACTTACACGCGCACACCCACGTGTCTGTCGAGCGGGTGCGCGGAGGCACTCTGACCCTATGGCAGATCTGAGTTGCTCCAGGGTTTGACAACCTTAGGGCTCATATGGCAGAACAAAAAGACTATATAATGGTCCTCGAAATGCTTGTAACTTTCATGGGATTTGGCCAAAGAAATCGGTTCCAGATTAAGTAAGCGATGCACTCGATTACACTTAGTGAAGGTAAATGCTAAGCAGTATTCGAGCTATTTAAGATGGAATACCAGTGGAATGATACTCGCCATCTGATATTACACAATATCAGAGAAAGTATGAAATGTGAATAAATTAATAAATGTTCCCTTAGAACATGAAACATAACATCTATTCAATTACGGAGGGCAGTGACCTTGCGATGATATAATCAGAGACCGAAGGTTTACGTGCATATATGCGCACCGGAGGCAGACCAGCACGCATCTCACAGTGCAGCAGCGGCGGCCGCGGCGCATCTCTAAACCGGCGAGCCGCTGCGTGTTTTTGCATTTCTGCGTCACATCGTATGCTTAAGCCGAGATGAATTATTTATTTTAATTTTTTAAGTGGCTCGCTAAGGTGCACCACTCGGCTCCCTGCATGCGGCGAAACAGAGGCCTCTGGCAGATGACGGGCTCTGCCTCCGAAGCACCAAAAGTGGCCAGACAGACACCAAAGCGGGCAAATCAGCCTCCGACGTAATTACTAAATCAAATTGTGAAACGAACTGATAACAGTAGCAAATTATTAAATTGCGCCTCATAGCCTGTACTCATTTATTTTTTTGCAAAATAAAATACTCGCAAGCGGAAATTCTAAGTTGTCAGTAATAAGCAGATTTTAAATGGACAGATAATAACGCATTCCAGTGCATTATTTGTCATGTCAATATCGTTTGCTGTTATACTACATTGAGATTTTATAAACTTATTTCAATAAATGATTTTAGTGGCTAAGTGGAATCATTTAAATGTCTGAAATATGGGCAAGTATTATTAAACTTTCTGTGAAGGACATCTGAGAAAAGCAGCTTAGTAATTTTATACTTCTGTCAAAGAAAAATAGGAAAGAATTTCATTCAGTTCATATAATTTGGTTTTGTTTTAATTATTCTATATAATTAAGCACAGAGCAACTGAAACATTATGAGTAAAATCATTACTTTCTGAATTGTTGTTGCGGGGAAATTGGCCCATAAATACTACCGTCACTGAAAATTGTGTAAAATCCAGCAATATAATAACTGCGTTTTGAAATTATGTTTGACATAAAACGGAATAATTGAAACCATCTATATAAGGGTGTTTAAGAGGCCCGTATATGATGCTGGCTTTTTGTCCTTAAAGGCATCATTTATAATTCCTGCTTCGAAACATTCTAGAACCATACACACAAACCCCAGCCTTTTTTATGACATAACAGTAAAAAGATCTTAATCAACACCACAGACGGCAAATGGTCAAAGCATCATCCGGTCAAATATCCAGGCATCCATCTGAGTAGTTAAAAAAAATGGTCGCTATGGATTCTTTCACCCGGTGACGCCACAGAGCACGTCCAGTAAGTTATTTCCATACTTCCACACATTCTCTTCCTGGGCCAAGTTCTGTTCAGGATTTTTTTTTACATTCTTTTAAAGGTCTGCAAAATCTCATTCTAAGAGAATTCACAGAAAGCCAGCAACAGTGCCGTGTTTTCACTACCCGACGCCGTCATGCTGCTTCGGGGGGGGGGGGGGGGACATCGCTGGTTTCCGAGGGAAACGGCCCTCGCAAGGAGCCGTGGCAACCGCTCACCGCCGGGGCCCATTGCCTCGACACGGAACGATTTGTGAGTAGACTTGATGTAACGAGGACGCCTGCTTGCGGGGCGACCACAACTCCGTGGAAACATCCCAATGAGAAAAGCCCGTTTCAGCCGCCTCACTCCTGACTCAGCCGGACTTAGGCACTTAAACCTTAAAGGAAATTGACTGAACATCACCGGTAGGGTGAAGCTCCAGTTATTACCACAATTTAGCTATTTTTTTAATGTGTAACTCTACAGCTTCACACAGCCTGGCTTCCTGCTACCAGGTAGTTTGGTTCCCAGGGAGGTACCAATTGAAGTCATCATCGGTGCTACAATTTACTAGTGACACGTATCTCCTTAGGGTTCTGCCTGGGATTTCATTCTACAGTAACTCCTGACATGAGATTTCTGAAAGACCAGATGAGCCCCATCGCCGACCATAACTTTTTCCTGACTCTCCGGTGAGCTGCCTTTGCGTGGCCCAGGCCCACACAGGCCAGGTAGTGATTGCGATACGGTATTTACCTTAAAGAAGCCTTTGCAGCCCTCGCAGGTTCGCACGCCGTAGTGTTGGCACGCGGCGTTGTCCCCGCAGACGGCACAGGTACCCTCCCCTGAACCGGAACGGCCAGGAGGCGATGGCATGGTGCCCTCCCCAAGGATGGGGGTTAAGGGACCCATGCTCAGTGGGAAGTGTAGGCTGCCCGGCTTGCTTAAGCGCACCGGGTACATGTGCGGCTCCAGTCCGGGGGGGTGCTGCACAGCCGACGCAGAGGACGAGGACGAGGGAGGCGGTGGCCTCGGGACCGGCTCATAGCTGCCGTGTGGGGGGGAATGGTCGAAGAAGGGCGGGAAACGGGGGGACTTCAGGGCACCAGAATCCATCAGGGAGCAGTTGGGCGGGACCTGGGAGAGGTTATGAGGGTCATCCCAGATGAAGGAGGTGCTGGGTGCGCCCGGCAAGCCAGGAGTGGTCGGCGTAGACGGTGGAGACTGTTTAAAGTACATGGAGGTGCTGGGAATGGCATCCTCAGACAGCTGCGGGGGTGCGGGGTAAGGGTCTTCCTCCTTCTTGATCAAGGACCGCTGGCTCTGCATCTGGTAGAGGCAGGAGGACTTGGGCTCGTAGCTGCTGTCCACAAACACGTTAAAACTGGGCAGCGAGGTGGTGGCCGCCGCAGAGATCTCCCCTCCACCCAGCTCCATGGTCAGCTTGGTGTAGTCCGGGTTCATGAGCTCAGAGCTGTAGTCGTAGAAGGTCTGACTGGTGTAGCTGGATCCAGGGGGGGCAGGGCCATATTGGGCCTGCACACAGGGCATATCTGGAAGTACAACCAGTGAGGAAGAGAGGTGAGAGAAAGATCTCAGAAATTCCACATCTCCCCCCCCACCCAAAAAAAATTAAAATCATTCACAGACACCATTCAAAAGCGCGTCATAAGCTTCCTAAATACACTCTGTAAGAAGTCCCAGGGCCTCCCCAGCTGTATCAGTGCTGCCTTACTTTGAGGATCAACATGTTAGTTGCTCAGTTGGTAAGTGTACAGTGGATCTGAGCTGCTCCAGAAGGCCACCCAGGACCAGAGCCAGGGAGTCAGCGCCGGCCATGCGCCACCAGCCATGCAAAGCCACACAAAGGCACATCCCTTTTCAGGTGAAGTGTGGATCAGCAAAGCAGTCTCAGGACACACACATTCCAGAACACAGTTTTATAAAAATGACCAGATATGACAAGCTCTGAGCCAATTACACCTCACTGCAAAGCCATTCACAAATACTACCCAAAATGCAATACTGCTTCAGCATCAGTTGGCTGCCTAATGACATTACTGAGGCAGTGAGGAGCTTCTTGGATGAATAAGTAAGGCATCCCCGACTTATTACCTGTGCACTGCTTAAATTTTAATAGACACCACTGTGCCCATGACAAACCCCTGTGGTTTACGGTGTGGGATGAAGACGACTTCTGAATGATCCAAGGGTGTGAAATTCACGCTCAGACCCCAGCCCAGGAATAATCTTAGAAATTATTTCACAGATTTCTGATTTTTAAGTATCGGGTTTTTTTTTTAAATTAGATTTCTGAGTGACGCCTATCCACTCTTCTTATGTAGCCTTATGGCTTCCTTATGGATATCTAAGCATTCATGTACATGCACCATAGCCCTAAACTCCAGACTTGTGTCACAGACAAACCCTGACAAATGACATGTGAGAACATTAAGATGAAGCACAACGCCACGCTCCTTAGCCAGTTAGGTGTAACAGTAAATTTACGCAACGGAACCAGCGCCTGGCTCCCACACCCACTGGTCCCAGCGTTTAACATGGAACGACCACCCAGGTATGCGGAGGAACGTAGGCAGGTGTCAAAAAAGCAACCAAGGCATGCATCGCTTTTCTACTTACTACTTACTGTTCCTGTTCTTAATGTCATTGCAGTTAGTTCTGTTGGGGAAAAACATTCTCTGTGTATTACTAAAACAACTGCTTTATAATTTGAACATAAGCTAAATATTATACAACACTGTCTGGCACTGCAAGCATAATATACACTGAAAACAAACACGCAGGCTGCAAAAGAAATTAGAAACAGGTCTGGAGTTTATTTACTGCAAAGTGTGAGTGGGGAGGAGCAACGAAAAGGTTTGTTTCAATCGACGACCTCAGGGGTAAGTATGAATATATGGTGTGTGTGTATATGTGAGTGTGTATAAAGGTAAGGGAGTAGGGTTGCAATCAATCGTTCCTGAACTGCACCTGTTTGCTCGTTTCTTTCAACCGAGGAACTGTCAACAAGGTGGATAAACAGTGCATAAAAAGATTTTTTTTCATCTGTTGTCCCCGTAATCTCCAATATTGCAGTACGTAATATTTGCTTGATAAAATCAGACTTATCAATTATGTACAGCGGTGTGCGTAAATGAAGTCTACCCTTTCTCACTGTGCACCGACTTTCCGTTTCGCACAAACACACAGCCACGTGTTATTTAAAACACGCACACACACACTGTGAAAGGGCTATCAATGGGAGACAAGAAAATCAGCGCTTTAATGAAGAGCTCTGTGTGCGATCACGGTTTAAAGTAATTAGTCGGAAACTAATTCCGGTTCGGTTTTTTTAAGTTTAGTTTTTTTAAAGACTTTGATGATTGTACTGTAACACATTTAGTATATTATGGTTTACAACTAACAAAATATACCGCATAATACTTAAAAAATATTTAATCTTAAATTGTGTGCTTGGTTAAGAAAATGTAGGCTAGTTGCAGAAATATTTTTTTCAAAAATAAAAAAGCTGAACAAATGATTCCTAATCAAAAAGAGAGGCATTTAGACTTTTGTTACGTCATTTGTGTTATATAACATACTTTTACGTGCAGCATCTAGATAGGCCTTTACGCCAAATATTACATATGATGTCATCACAGAATTTTACGGCCACTTTCCTTCTTTTTTATTACACTGTTACATGAGTCAAAGTTTCTTTTACGAAACCTGCACGAAGCTTTTCGCCCACTCACTGGAAAGGGTGGGTGCGAAGGGAGAGCCCGACAGGCCGTGACGTCAGGGCGGTTTGCCCCTGTATACCACCGGTGATGGGTGAGACACTCCTTCGAGACCTCCACCTTCAAGGGCATCTTCCGCTTTAACTAACGTGATCATACAATTTCCGTCAAAATGACCTCCGGCGAATGACGTTGTTGTATTTAGGATGACGAGTATAGCCTATTACGCGGGCATACTTTCCGCTACACATTTCTGTGAAGTCAACGCTAGTGGACCTTACGCGGAACTGCAATAAATATTAGGACATACTGATTACCTCTCTTTCCCATGATTATAACCTCATTTCATTTTGTTTCACACAAACGTTGAGCCTCGTGCTGGATAACAGGTTTTTCAAACGATCGCTTTATTAATAATGACCATTAGCTTGCAGCGTCATGGAGTCGCCTTTACAAATAAAACTTTTTCATAACATACTCATGGCTGAAATGTTGTACATTGTTTCCCTTCACCTCACATTATTCCTCACATTATTAAGAAAACGCCATCATGAGCTCATGTACATATTTTAAATATCCAAGTCCAGTAAAATTTGCATTTGCTTACGTAAGGAGTCGCGAGGACTATCCCCAAATGTCAAGAAAATGTCAGTACAATAACTTATCGAATAATGGTGAACTTGTCTATGGTGCAGTGCAAACCAAGACCGTATTTACCTGCCCCTACAACACCTAAACTGTCACGCAGACCTTTTAGAAATAAATTGGACCAGATCCCCCAAAATAAAATGTACAATAATTACTACCTCACAGGCTTAACTTTAGAATAAATTAATTTTCATTGTCTCAAAGTAGAATATGCATATGAATCCGCCTTTCCAAAACGATAAGGGCAAAATTTCAATATTTTAAAAAATACTGTTAATTCCAGACATCTGTCCACGTGAAAGGACAAAAACCAAACAGCCCATCAAAGAAAAATGCCTCAGACAGAAGCTTTCGAAATGATTAAGAATAAAGCGGATGGAGCTGAATTTTAAAGCGGTCTCTAACCTCGAGGTGTGCATTTTAGGTGGATGAAACGAAGCCGTCCCAAAATTGGGCACGCTTGTTCATTCCCAGAATGCCATACATCTACTAAACCAAAGATGACTTGTCAAAACAAACACAATGGAATTCCAACGAAAAATTGAAAATGAACGAAATACAAAAAAAATTGCGCAAAC
The DNA here is from genome assembly GCA_026776945.1 of Isichthys henryi. Lineage (NCBI taxonomy): Eukaryota > Metazoa > Chordata > Actinopteri > Osteoglossiformes > Mormyridae > Isichthys > Isichthys henryi. The sequence continues at coordinate 9,524,302 of JAODJX010000136.1, read as the reverse complement.
CACGTGGCAGCACACGCATTACCACACGCAAACACACACTCAAAGCACAATCACTTGAGCCATTAAGGTCATTATGATAAAAAAGTTGTTGTGGGAACGAGTCCAGGGAGTGGCACCTTTGCTTGAGAAAAAAAGAAAAGTCAAACTTAAAAAGAGCATTTACATGCCACTCCTCAGCATTGCCGTACTAGTGTAACCTGTTTATTTATGAACTCTGTCGCGGGACTCGCGTGTTTGGGATTTTTTCGGAGAAAACGCCTCCGTGACTCCCGTCTCGTTCCCTCAGCCGGATGGACGCTGATGTGATGGTTCTCATTCTTCATTCCAATCCAACAAAATGTTGCATGATGTGTGTTTCACAAATCACTGTCTTATACTACACCGTGAACCGTTACTATTTATACGAGTATATTTTCTCATAATAAATGTGTGTGCATGTGTGTGTGTGTGTGTGTGTCTCAGTATGTGTATATATACTTCTTGAAAAAAAAATCCTGCATGAATAATTTCACAAGTTTTTCCGTATTTCTTTAGAGTTATATCTATACATAGTACTTATTCCATGTGGGGACAATTGAAAATAAAGCATGTTACCTGTCCTCTTGGACTTAGAATCGCATTTATGTAATAATTCCCATATATTTTAAGCACTGAAATAATACTGTTATTGAAATAATAAACCAGCAGAATAATAAAAAACACAAACCATAGCAATCAAACGTATAATAATGTGTTTAATACATGATGCTAATTATTACAGTGTGTGACTGATAAACGTATGATTAAGAGGGCTGTTGGTTGGTAGAATTCTATGTCTGTGTGTATAGATATGTAATTTAACAAAAAACAAATAGACAAACCCATTCTCACTGCTATTACGCTCAGTTAAAACACGAGTCCTCGAGCAGCAGAATTTTCTCTGGTCCTTCGTACGTGTTTGTCTCTTCATGAGTTATCATCTCAATCATGAATGAGATTTACCTGGTTGAAATTTTGCACGCTGAATTGTGGTCGGCTTTCTCAGCGGAGTTGGTAAAAGGCGATGGAGAGAGGCGGCTTCAACAGACGCCTCGGTAGTTACAGTGTCCGACGGCCGGGTCTCAGAGCTCGGCTGGGGGCGCTCTTTCGAACCGGGGGCTGCATGAATACCAATGCAAAACTGTATAAGCAAACTAGGCCCAAACTTTTGGTCCAAACTTTTAATTCGCGAGGATTAATACACAAAACATCGAAAAAAATGCGATTAGTAGGCAAAGAATCTTCCAAATATTTAGTATGAGGAATAAACTGCAAACACAAATCATATGCAGCTATAATCATTACAAACGATTAGCTTTAACGCTAATATATATATATATATATATATTCATATATAACAATAAAAAAACGATATTCATATAACATTGTCTTATTAAATGAAAGATAAAGACACATTTAGCCGGACAAAACTACAACACGTAAATATATTTTTGATTACGAGTGAAAATCTTCGTGTTTCATCTCATACACATATACAACTATAACTTTTTTTTTTTAGCAAGAATGACATTAAATTAAATGCTTTTCTATAGAAATCAAGCTTTAAATGAGAGCATGCATATTGTAATTCATTCAGTTCAACAGAAATTCAGAACAGAACAGAACAGAACAGAAGAACAGAATCCGACTCGCCATCACATAAAGTATTCACCCAAACAAACTTAAAATCAACCACACGCAAATGTCGGATAGGCAACTGCCAACACAACGGACAATACATTTGAGTTCAGAAATGTATGACAACGCAACAGTAATGGAAATATGAGTACAATCATATATTATTTTTAAAAAGTGAAAGTTTTTGAATTTCAAGCAACTCACACCATCTCAGACCCTTCCAGTTACCTTTGTAGAAATATCCACCTGAGTTAGTCCCTAAAATGAAACTGTCCGCGCGCGTCCTACGCCATCAACTTTGAAATACATTCAAGCGCCCAACAGCAGACTATTTAAAAGGGTGCAGCGCCCCCTCTCTGCGTAAGCATGTCTAAACAAATCAACAAAATCGGTACCCTTGTTTCTAACTTGACAGAATTTATGCTTCGCCAAGACAATTAATTCATAATTCCGAAATCTATAAATCACTGAACTGATTGCAAAATTGCACATTTTGTTAATACACATATACTTTCCGGACTTAAATATCACACGCAAGACGTGTGCGGCCGTGTTACTGGAACTAGTAAAATAACTAAAATAAAACAGCCTTCCAATATTAAGTTAATTCGAAAACTCAATATTGTGAGACAGTAAAACGTTAGTAGTTGCCTAGTAGTAGTAATGATAGTAATTATGATGTCAATAATAATACCAGAACAAATGGAGACAGTGAAGCAATTAATATAATAAGATAAAATATGATTTATATAGAATTCATTGCGATTTCAACTACAGTAGCCTACACAGAAGCAGACATAAGACACCACGCTTTCACTCAGCCTCGTCTTCACAATAAATGCCAAGGTATATCACAACTTGGCAAATTCTTCCTCTTCCCAACAATTCATGCTGAACTTGTGTTTTCTTAATTCAAACGCGTGGCTCTTCGACCTCTCAGCGTTGTAAAGATGGATTCGCTATCATCACTTCAAATAGACCATTACCAGGCTACATGTTTCCAACAGAACCTAACCGGTGTGGTTATTTTTCACTCGCTGATCCATCCGGAGCGATCGGGGACTGGTTACCTAGAGAACCGTAAACGGTCTTTTAAACACGCACCTTGTGATAGGCGGTAGCGCCCGACTTTAATAAGATAGACAGTAAGTGGCTTTCTGGCGGACAAGTAAAGACAGGAGAAAGAAAAGGAAAGACATCGAAAAAGGAAAACCTGCAAGTAGACTACAGTAAATCAGCTGAAGAAGTGAAACCTGTCAAGAGATGATTTTTGTGTCTACGTGAGCTATAATTACGCTAAAATACACGAAAAACTGCCAAACAACTTCGAAATATTACAAAACATGTTCAAAAAGCAGGAGTAAAACTAATGTTATTAGGCCTAAATGAAAACGAGAATTTCTAACATCTAGAGCACGAGGACAATCCGAAAAAAGACAAATCAACATTTTATCCATGGTTGGTCTAAGTTGCCCTTTGGTGCGTCGAACGTACGCTGTCGATCGTTATAACGACAAAATAACGTGATTTTCATTTGTGTTTAGTTGGTGATTTGTGTATTGCCCAAAATGAAACCCGTCTTATTTTTGCTGTGCAGTTAGCCATCAAGCATTATGGGAAAGACACAATTTTTAATTTTTCCCACTTTGAACTAAGACGTAAATTTCAGACGTGTAAAAATAAGCAGTGTTTCGCTTTTTTCCCGAGACTTTGTTCAGAATAGCTTACAGTAGTCACCTGACTCTACAGTTTCTGTTGCTTGCGCATGTATTTACCATACAGCTGTATTGTATATTATCTGCGGTTCCTGACATAGAAGAAAAAACAGAATTGATACCGGAGATGCAACTCAACCTCATATGAAAATAAGTCCATTCAAGATCAGTAACTACCGAGACTGCAATACGAATAGATGCCGCTTCATAAAAAGGAGCATCAGTCGGATATTTATTCAAAGACATAAAGGCTATTCTTTGTAAAGTGTCATCAACGGAGTCATCCGCACGAGCTCAGCAAACTTTATAACACGGAATTATTTTAATCTTACGCAGGTTGGTTCGTTTTCCATTATAAATCACCCCGAAACCAATAGCGCTTTAGCGAATTCACCTTAAACAATCCCTATGCAGTAAGTCTAAGTGTTGTGAGAGTTAAAACACACGTGGCGAAAAAATAAGATCAGTTACCCTTCGGTCAGTTATAATAAATGATGGCACAGGCAAATCAAAGATGCGGATCATTATTAAGCGAAACAACACGACTACCGATAGTAACGAAGCATATAGAAAAAAATAAACATTCCGTTTTCAGAGCACAGACAACTTTGTCCGAAGAAAAGCGCAAAAACTTGTATCACCGTTACATCTCCTAGGTCTGCTTCAGCGCTACAGGCTGTCGGTGAATGGCATCCCATTTCCATGACAACCAGAAAGAATATGATACCTTTTTTCTCTCGAAATCGCTTCCATTCGCCAGAGGACATTAATCGTAAAATCAAACCGTGTTCTTTCCGCTCCCGGTCGGTTACAATGTCATATATTCAACAGGTCTCCTTATCCAAATTCACAAAGTTTCGATGAGCTCAGTTTTTCTTTGACGAAAATAATAGTAAAGTTTCTTGTTACCCAAGGATTAATGGTGAAAACATGCAATTTAAATAACGTTAGCCATAACACTGCTATAAGTTAAGTCCAATAATTATAAATAAAATGAATCATAAAAAAAAAAAAAAAACATATCGATACATACTTGCTTGCTGTAGCGGTTCCGTCTTTACATGTAATATTAGCCCCCTTAAAGTTTCCTGTAGATCTTCGGAATTATCATAAAAATGAAATAGTCGTTGTAACAGTAGTACAGCAGTAGTTCTGGACGTAGTGACAGATTTGTTTTACTTTTCGTTTTTTATTCTAAAGAGCAAAAAATACTCCGGTGCATGACCACTGGACTTCTGCGATCCGTTTCTGCGTCCGTGTTACTAATGCTGATGATGCGCTGTGATGAAGTTGCAATGTGGCTTTGTTTATGTGGAGAGCTCTGTGAGAGAAAGTCTAATAGCACATTTATGTGTCTGCGCTCTACATAGAGCGACTGGTATGCGAGACGTCAATGTGACGCCATGGGACATATGACGTCACTCGCTAGCTCGGCTCAAGCTCGTCGAACTACAGTAGACATATGAGCCTTCTCTCCGCACAGTGCCAGAAAAAAAGTGGAGGGGTGGTGTTGCTGGGATTGATCTTCTGATGTAAAGTAAAACCAGTGGGGAATTGTAAATCTGTGGTCATAATTTAAAAAAAGAGGCAGTATTCATGTTATGTTTTTACATGAGATTTCATGGCCAGAACACAAAACCACACTCCTTCATATAATTTCTTCAGGCGTACAAAGAAATGTCCTACTCGTCAAACGTGAGCTCTGGCAGTTTGTGAAGGAATGCTTATATTCGTACCAAAAATAAGACTTCAGAAAATTAAGCACAAGAAGCACTGGCAATATTTCGGGATATTATTATTACAGAGAAATATGAGGTGTTTGTTTTAAGAAAGCTATTCATAGATTGCGTTACCTGCACATTAAAATTTGGATGTGGAAACTGAAAGTGTGAAATTTTCTTGAACAAAATGACCGTGGAAATTAAGTTCCAACAGCGGTGAAGATGTCAGAGGTGGGTCCCTAGGATAATAACAGGAAGATTTAACGGCAAATGCAGCGAGAAGCGCCCTACTTTGCATTGTCTCAACAGGTGGACCTGCAAGGTAGAATAGCAGCAGCTTATTTTCCTCATACATTATTCTAAGAAGGAATTAAAGGGGCAAGCATCATGTGATTGTTTTCTAAGTATATTTAGAAATACTAATAATGCTTATGCTTCAAACTTATGGAATGCATATACGATGCAGCTTTGATGAGTTTGCAGCAGTTTTCACCGCACTATACTAACCGACAGAACCGCGACGGCGAGAATGGAACACTTAGTAATAAAATCGAGAGCTTTAGCTGGGGCAAGGAGAAAGCCGACTATAGCCAATCACGGAGCGCGTGATTTTCTGGCTACGCCCCGCTCTGGCCAATCACAGACGCCCGGAGGCGGGCTGAATGCTTGACGCACTGAGGCGCGTGATTGACGCAAGCGCTGTTTCTAAAATTAGCAGCGGGCGGCTCGACGGCGAAAGATAGCTGAAGTCCCATTCATTCGGTTGGGGCGGGTCCGTTTATTTTAGAAATTTGATTGTGCTCCAGCCAAGCCAAATATAGTCGTAGACAGGTATTTTTAGCGGAAGCGCGTCCCCGTTTTTCTGCTTGGTAATGGGTCGTTCACCGATACCCCTGCGTTGCAACGATGTGTAGTTAACTAACGCGCTGGGCAATTGGTTGTGTCCGTGCATATTACAGTATAAGGACCCGATTAAAAGAGTTAAACGTGTCAGAACCCCACCACTACGACCCCTACGTTTATGGAAAAGGCGCTGAACCTGCAGTCGTACCAGCTGCGTCCTCCGGAACTTTAAAAAAAAAAAAAAAAAACTTCCAGCAAACGGAGGGATTTAGGGGGAGGGGATGGGGAGGTGGGGTGGTTTAGTCGTTTGTTGGAAACTGAAGTGTGGGTGAGCTGGGGTCACGGATCGGAAACTGGGAACTCCTTGGGTAGATCGCGGATACTGTTAACGCTGCAGGTTTGTAGAAGTAACAGCACGTGCGCCTTTTGCACGGACTAACTGTCTTTTTAGAGTAACAGTCACCCGCTCCTTAAGTTTTAACTACTAAGTGACAGGACGTAATGGCGAAAATCGTTTTTATTTTCCCGAATAATACGCCTGTAACGTACGTGTCAGTGTCTCGGCTTTGCCTGACCACTCCGTTAACGCGAAGCCCCCCAGCCATGTTTCGTTAACCCGAGTTGTGCATCTTATAGATTCTTTCCCCGGACTTTTTTGGCAGCCGGTTGTGTCGATGAATCCGGTGCATCGCAAGCATTTGGGCGGGTAGCCGGCGTATGTGTTGGTCCTCCTTGATAGCAGACACGGCGTGGTCACTTGTCCCTTGTGTACGATCAAACATAACATACTATAATATACTACAGAATGCATTTGCACAACTTTGCAGTTAACACGCCCTAATGATCCATGTTTGTTTACGAAATGGAATAACAACGAGGCAACATTGGGTAGGGGGAATCCCTTAGTACTACAGCTCTGATCCATTGAGAAGTTTTGGCCTGATTATCCGCTTATGGTTAAAAACTGCATTTACGGCAGAATCGTCGATCATGGGTTAATACAGTTTGGGTAACTAGTTTTGTAATATCCCCCCCCCACCCACTCTAGAAAATGTAAACAAATTTATAGAAAACTCCCGTTCTCCTTTTTTTGACATCATACTAGGGAGTTAAATGCATTATTCGCATATTATAAAATGAGCATTCTTCTTGCTTACAGTATGAATTTCACATAATCATTATGCTCTTTCGTAATTAGGAGACGGGCGCTTATTTGACGTTTTTAAACGTCCAGGTCTTACATAATTTGTAAGCGTCTGTGGTTTTGCAGCTTGAAGGCTGGCCGACACAAAAGCCTTCCGTAAGCGGGGACCCAGGGGGTCACTTGGTCCGCTGGAAGCACTTCGCGATGACGAGCGTCTTCGCATTCAGAAATTACGCCACCAAAATGAGGCAGATTACCGACTGATATCTGAAGGCTGCTGCCTGTTCGTTGGGTTTTAAGGCTGCTGTCATCCGCTTCTTGTTAGGATAAAATGACTGTTAACGTAACCAACCGGTAATAGCCATAATGAACTCTTTTTAAAAATTTTATTTTTAAAGGACAGGGGCTGTAGTGACGTAAAGACGTAGAAGATGATCTTCCCTTTGCTCCGCAATAGACATTATGTTTTCTGTAAATGAAAAGTAAACATTTTTGTTAAAAATATAACAAAAATTGTATTTGGATGTTTTTAGAATTTATGTATAACATGTAAGTCCCCTGTGTTTCCTTAAAACTGCCCTGTTGAATAGAGTGCTGTACTTACAAAGAGTGGCCTTGATTCGACTTGTGAAATTTTCTGTGCTTTGTCAGAGGGGTAATTGTGCTGCTGGCAAAGCTTCCAGCCGCTGAAAGGCAGCCTAATTCTGGGGATGGCCCAGACATCGATTGTCCAGGAAAGCTCACGGGATTTCCCTCGCTGTAATGGAACCATCTGAATCTTATCTCATCATCGTGGCCCTCACACACACACACACCGGCTCTCGCTTAGCGCTTTGTACGAGGGGGGGCAGGCCGTTGGCCCTGGAAGACAGAGGGAATCCAATCACACTTATCCAGAGGTTCCAGTCCTGGATAAACAGAGATGCTTAGATGCAGACTGGCTAAGATATTTAAGGGGTGTTTCTTTTTTCAAAAGCCGCCCAATAATATCTGAGCTATAATTCATATACCTTGTAAATTCTGTAGATGTTGGTGCCTGGTGATGAGGAAGTAGACCCCCGTGCTGTAAGAATGAACTGTCCCAGGTGCAGCTGAGGATATGAGTATTAGACAGGCACATGTGTCTTGGGTCACTGCATTCATTTATTGTTTGGATGTGACAGTATTTAAAATGCACATATTTGTCCTCAAGCTATTTTTTTTTAGATAGTTAAGCCTTATGTTCTGCAGTTCAGCCTTTGAACTTGCAAACCTTTTTTCTCACAAGTCTAGTTCCTGAACCACCGGCGATTACCTTGTCCCTGCCAGGTGTTTGCTGGTGTTTGCTGGACAGACACCTGCGTTTAAACCATCAATCTCTGCCTTTTGTTGTTGTCCCCCGACCAGTCATACAGGCCGTTGCATTTAACTAGTCCCCCACATCATCTAATGGACTGAATAATAAAAGGTGAATGAAACACTTTCCCAGAATTTAAGAGCTTTCCCATCATGACCGTGTGTTTAACTGTATGTTAAACATAACTTTAAATTTTTTCACCATTGTTTAAATTGCCCATTGAATGGCAAATTACAGGCTGGAGCGAGTCTATGTGGATCTTTCTGTGGGCTGAGATGACTATCGCTTCCCTCGCGGGCTTCTGTCAGCGTCAGACCAGTTTTTAAACATTTTTATATCGTCGCAATGTTTGTGCCAAACGCCATATATGAGGTGACACCTTGCGGTGTTTCAGACCAGAGAATGGCAGACCAAGAAAAATACAGGTCAAGGCTCACGGTGGGCATACCAGCCTTTGCTTGGAACTCGAATATCTGCTCCATGAGTGTGGAAATAGGTTCTATCCTGCTGCTGTGAGCTTTAACCGGAGTGCATAATGTTGCTCGATCTGTGATGTTCTATATGATTGATACACTCTAACCTTTTGATAGCGTAGGGGGGGAATCCCCTGCCCTGCCCCGCCCCGTTCAGCCCACGCTGGGTATGAGTCACACGGTCTACCTGAATGGTATCTCTCAGAAAGGCCAGTTTCTGTGGGCGCTGGGTGGGGTAGGGTGAGTGAGTGGCATCCGGCACTGAGAGGGGGCTGTTTGGGTCCATGGGGAGCTTCTTCTGAAGGAGATGAGGGCCAAGAGAGGGGTGATCACAAGAGCGTGGTAACCCACGCAGGGCCGTGTGTCGCACTGAGACCTTTGCTCAAAATTTCCTGTACTCTTGGACTTCTGGCTTGCTCCTTCTGCGGGGTCGAAGGTCTCACGTGGCTAACCGTGCTGTTAGCACAGTGCTAAGTGTTCCGGCTAGCAGTTTACCTCCAAATCCCCAAGTCCATGGCCCCTGTTTTAAAGGCGCTGAAGATGTTTACTACACGCCGTGGGCGGTAACTAACAAACAAAACTCACTGCTGTCCCTCGGAGCGACATTCCAGGAGCTGAGATTTATCTTTGCTTAATGTCCTGCTCCTTTTCTCTGTTGTAAAGTAATGAAACCTGTGAGTCTCTGCATTTGTCAGTGACAGGAAGTCACTTCCTGTGGTCTGTGGGAAGGAGGCAGTTCAGGGCACCTAGGATAGGGGTGCTTGTATGCATTCTGTGGTCATTTTAATCAATAATTAACTGGGGAACATTACTTATTCAGTAATATGAATATACAGTACATTATGAATTTATTTGAATACTTGGATAGCACCCTTTCAAACAGGAAAAGGGCACAGATCTCATGGGACAGGGTGAAGTGAAGTCAAGTGACAAGCCGCTGTTACCTAAAATGGTGACAAGTTTACACCAAGGAAACCCAAGCGCCCAAACACACATTCTGCCCAGATGTTCTTGCTGGTCCCTGAACCTGACATCTGTCTCGTTCTTCCTTCCTCTTCTTATATTTCGTTTTGGTTTTGACCCTCCATGTTGTAATACCCAAGTAACTGAAGAGAGTCTTACAAGTCCTGAGCTAAATGATTCTTACCGAAGGAGAAGGACGAGCGTGTGTAGATATGAGTAACTTTAATTACTGCTTCAGAGGTGACCTCCATGTGCATTCACAGTCATTCTGATGATGTAACAGCAATTTGACTGAAATGTCGTCAGTTATAATGATTTTGCGATGCGTTCCAGGTTCGTATTCTGGAATCCCGCACCGTGGATCCTCACCACGTGGAGGTAGCCCCGCCACAGTTCCGTCTTGGGCTCACGGTTCTGCGTTAATCTCTGCCCATGCCGACCAGAACCCTGACATTCAGCCTGACATTTCACCGTGTGAATCAGCCGGCCGTCATGCTTCTAGCAAGTTGCTCGTTTTCGCACCTCTGGACTTTTCACTCGGCAGTTTTGCTGCATAGTTTCGTCCGTGTGAATCTGTGTTTTTTTTTATATAATAATGTTCTGCCATGACGGCCATACATTTTTTATTTTTTGGCATGTTGTTTATAAGAGTCGGTGGTGATTACTGAGTCTTAATCACCACCCAGATTAAAAAAAGAACCTCTAGTTTCTGTTGTCGGGGACTCAGGGAGGCTTCCTTGTTTGTTTGTTTTTTTGAATAGCTGAATTAGGGTTATTGTATATGTAATATTATACTTCTTGTGTCCTGTGTCAGCAGCCTGGAGATGTAAGGGCTTCTGGGAGGCAGGTGCCGCTCGGCCTGCTTGGTCATGTGACCTGGGCCAGCGTGGCAGTCCCTGTGCTGCTCACGGAGTGTGCGTGCTGCTGCTCTCGTGTCCCATGATCTGTTGTGGGAGGGGCATTTATAGTCAGGTCTTGTGATGAGTCATGTGAGAGCGTGGTTACCTCTGGGGTTCTGGGGTGTTCTCTTTGGGCCGGGGACTGCTTGTTCCCACTGAAGACAGGTGTTAGGGCCCGGGACCCCTGCACTGTGACCAGCCGCCTGTTAGCACGGGGATGGGGTGGGGGGTGTTAGACTTGGGTTTCGTGCACACAGCCACGCGAGCACACGGCTGCCAGACACAAAGCCCTGAACTCACCGCTTAACAGCAGCAGGTGGTGAAGATTTTTTATTTATTTATTTGTTTTTATTGGGACTGGCTTAAATTAAAATATATTTTCCTGTGCTCTTCTTGAAATGTGATCTGCTTTCATTGCTGAGCAGGATTTATATTTAGACGTTGCTGTTTAATGTTCTGCTTGCTGCCTCGCTGAGCTGGATCGCCTTTCAACAAGGGCCAGTGGGGCCGTTTCAATCATGGAATCCTTCTCTTTTTTCCCAGAATGAAAGTTGTAACGATCACTGTGATTTGTGAGTCGGTAACACTTTAATTCTCGGGCCACAAGTAACTTAGTAATCCAGTTATTACTCAGGTTCAAATCCTGCACAAACATATTAACAGCATGAAATATTTGAACCTTTATGATTGATTTATGATGAATGAACATGGGATCAGTATGTAACTAAGACTTAGTTACCGGTTAATTAACACATTAATTAAGCGTGTACTACTACATCATTTGTGGCGCCTCAAGTAAACTGTTTCCCGTGATTCAAATTTCACTTTTGAATTTGGGAAGAAATTCTGTATTCTAGAGTTCGCCTGTGTCACCAGACATTACTTTGTCATGTGATTTTTGACAAGCTTGCTCCAAATCATGTTGTTCCTTTCACCATGATGCAGCCGACCTCCAACTCCTGAACCGAAGTCCAGGATACGATGTTGCAGCTTCATGGAAACAGCTTGCATCAGTTGACTGGCCAGAAAGTCCTGCGAAGTTTGCTATTGACGCGGAGCAAGCATGAAGATGTGGACCCCTGGAATGTAGGTTGGCTTCTGTGGGACGTGCTAAACTTGCAGGCAAGGTGGAGTTCAGCACAGGTGAAATCTGGAGACAGGGCTTCTGCGGTTTCTTTTATCCCACATTTTTAATGAATTGAGAGATGTAGGCGGGGGCCTCTACCAGAACTAACCGCCTGTTAATCCTCAAATGGTTCTTCCTCGCCGATGGTTGGCACTGGACAAAGTCACTTGACAAACTTGAAACTCAGCATTTCGTTTGCTTTTTTTCTTTGTAGCACTCAATAGATTGCAGCTTGAAGCGGAGGCTGAGAACCAGTCATGTGACCCGGCTGGGTCGGACCAGGCAGAGCGCTGAGCACGTGTCCGGGATTCCAGGAGATCTCGTCACCCAGGCAAAAATAAAAAAAATGGCTACACTGGGACAGCAGCGGGTGAGAAATGCTGCCGGTATGCGTGTTTAATCCTCACCGTGCAGCTGCATCAGTTATGAACTCGCTCTTGCTGGTTGTGTATTGGAATCTCTGATGATGTGCAAACGTGGGTCTTGCTGGGGGAACGTGGGAAGCAGGAGTCCTGAGTCTGTGGTCCCTCGAAGGGGCCCTTGGTCTACAGGGAAGCACTAAGTCAGTAATCTGGCTGGCAGGTCCTATTCAGACATCCTGGTCACCTGAGTGTACAGGATTTAGTAACGGTCTGGTTGCTCGATTAGCCTGTGTCAGACGCCTTAATACCCAGGTTGCCTCCCCAGTCCTTCACTTTCTAAGCCAGAAGCCCAGGAAGTTACCAAATCCTACTTTCCTTTGGTTTATTAAGGTGGATGTTTTGTGAGTGATTTGCAACTGGGAAAACCAATCGTCCCAGAAAAGCCCGAAATTCAGCAGAAGACTGGTGGTGCTAACAGAATTTAAATAGATTTCAGTCTCGGATGGAGTATTGCTGTTGGTCCATGAATGTGAGCTCAACACCTCAGGATTTGACAAGCTGTACGTTTGGGTACCACTCCGCTTAGCTGTGTTTTCTGGAGGGACAGTGTGACTCGGGTTTGTGTGGAAGAGCACGTGCAGTGGAGACCAAGCAGTTGGCTTTTCCCCCAGCTGAGAATTTTGACTGCACTGCTGACTTGGTGCAGATTACTGTTAGCAGTGTGGGCTAAATTATCAAGTGGTGCTTCCTACTCTCAGGCTGTCATGGACCACTGGGCTAGAGACACAGCGTGTTTGTTACTTCATAAAATCTCAATATGGTCATGAGAGAAGTTTCTGTGAGCAAGAAGCTCCTTCATTATTGTATTTGATGTTTTTTTGTTTGGGAGGGGGAGGGGTGGCTGGTTTAATGGCCGCTTTCTTGCATACAGATGCCACGTGTTGGGAAGCAGCACTGATGGACCGTCGCGAGTGCTGGGTCTTAGTGAAGATGCGACTAGGTGAAAGAAGAAGGTGGATTTGAAACCAGATGGTTGCATGATCAGAACCCGTGAGAAGCGCTGCCATCATACTCCTCGGCGAATGCGAAAATAAGCTTCATCCACAAGAATCGGCTAATAAAAAGCACTGCGTGCAGTGAGCGAGACGCGCTCTTGCGTGAAATGCCCGGCTGTTACTGACCTTTTGCGTATTTCTGCAGGTCGCAGATCTGCTAACGTGACGTTTATGTGGGAGTTCGTCCGGCGACGTTCTCTTCCGCGCCGCTTTCTGTCGGCACGCTCGGCTGCCCTTTCAGTATTTGTTGAATCTCCTGGGCTTTTGGGCCTCACTGTCACGGCGGTGATGCTGCGTGGGTCAGTGCCCTCTGTGGAAACACCAGCCCGGGGCACACCTGCGGGGCAGCTTCCCATAAAGCCGAGGGTGTTCCCGCCTCCAGAACGTGAAGGATAACAAAATGTTAAGTGATTCCCACCGCTCAGGAATCCCAATGAAAAGTAAACAAGAGGATGACTAAGGTGAACCTGGAGGGAGGTTTGTCTCGTACCATTCATGTGTGAGTTTGGCAGTTCGTTCATTCATGACATCATTTTTTCTCTGAAATGTAGAGTAGGTCAGCCACACCTCAGCAGTGACAGGTCTTGCCCGGTTGCATAATAACAACTTCACTTCCATGTCTGTTATGTAATTATCTGTTGATGTAAGTAATCGGAATGAACACCCGGCCTGTATGTACTGAGGGAAAGAAACGTTTATGAGGAATAAAAAAAGCGAAGATTTGTTATACCGTGTTCTTTTCTGTTGCTTTCGTTTTTGTACGTCTCATGTTCAGAGGTAATTCTGTGATTCAGAGTAACTGTCTCCTGGGAAATCACTGAGAATCATCTGGTTATGCCTGAATGTAAGTGCCCTTAAAGTGCACGGCATGTGTGCTACTTGGGAAGCGAACAAAAAAGCATGGAAACCAATGGTGCACCAACATGTGGGTATTAGATCTGAACTCCTACCTTGATTCCTTAATGATCTGGTGTGTGTATGTTGTGTGTATGTGTATATATATATATCCATCCATTTTCCAAACCGCTTATCCTTACTGGGTCGCGGGGGGTCCGGAGCCTATCCCGGAAGCAATGGGCACGAGGCAGGGAACAACCCTATATATATAATATACCCTTGCTCTGTGATGTTGTAGTCCTGCAGTTCTGTAGTTTGTCACTACTAGCATGGGTCCTTTTGCCAAAATCATGGTGAGGTCTGACCCTCGGTGTGCCTACAGGTCCTGTCGTGCCTCGCTGTTTGCGGGAAATGTGTTCAGACGATTCTCTCTCTCTCCTTGCCTTTTCTTCATAAGTGCCATCATTGACAGTCTCCTGTGACGCTGGCTAATTCCAGAAGTTGCACGAGCTCTCCTTCGGAAGTCATGCTTACGTTATTCGGCGGAATAAACCAAACACACACATACCGTGGATTTGAATTTTTCACATACCGTTTGTGTCATGTGACAGAGCATAGTTTATGTCATGTGACATGCTTTTCTAAATGTCTTTTATATACGTCTTGTGTTTCTCTGGTCCCCAGCATCCTTATTAATTTCACAAAAGCAGTCACTGTCTTGTATGTTATACATTTGTTTTAGCTTTGAGGAAAAGGATTATTGTCATACAAGCCGAAGGTAGTTTGTCGATGATGGGAAAAGTGTGTCACGTTTAGCCATGGCTCGAGTTGCCCAGGAGATCTGGCACCCCGCAGATTGGAATGGTATGGGATCTTGGGGTTTGGGCCGGGCTCCGCTTCCCTGGGGCTCTCCTAGTGGATCGGGTGCGACCAGCCCCCCCAGGCTGCGAGAGGACAGCTTCGCTCCAGTCCGTGTGCCCACTTTGTTAAATAATATGCTGACTCACAGGATGTGATTCACTTCTCTTTTTTTTCTGCATGTAAACTTGGAAAATAACTTGGAGCAGAAAAGCAGCCTTATCTAAATGTTTAGACAGTAATGTTTTTGTGCAATAAATAATTTAAGGGGCCTGGCCTGGCCGACTTGGGCCACGCGTGATGGCGGAGTCATTCCTGGCATTTGCTGCACGGGCTTCAGCATGCCCCTGCTCATTTACATGGCTCACACCGATAGGGGATCTCACAAAGTCATACATTCCTGTGGGATTGTGGCTTGGCGATATATTAAACTGACGGGGAAGATGCTGTCACCAGCATCGACGTAACGCCTCACGGAATGCTGCCTTGCTTCTGGTCCGTGTTCTGAAAGACCTTCCTTTGAATGTGAATCTTCAGATTTAACTCAAACACTGATGTTTCGGGTGTGGAGGGGAAAAATCCTTTCTAGTTCTTAATCACATCACACTTGTCCTCAGCTGATGCTGGAGTTATACACACACACACACCATTGGCCAATGATGTTCCCGCTTTTGTCTACATCAGGCCATTGGGGGAGGTTGTGACACACCACTGGTAATTCAGCATGTGAAAAGGTCAAACTTTAGGGCCATTTTCCCAGAATCTCTGTAGAGTGGATGAGAACAAGTCCAGAGGTGTGAATTTTCTGCTCTGGACTAAGTTGACTTTAGTCACCCCATAGGCTCCAGAACATGCCCTATATGTCTCACTGTGGAGATCGCTATGGTCTGTGATTCACATCATATCAAAGATCTGGTTATAAACTCATAGATCACCCTTTTAAGCCCTATATCAAGTATATGGGGACATACTTAAAGTACATTTCATCAGGGGACCAGTTGTGAGCCACATGGAAACCTATCTGCTAGTTAAGGAATGATTTTATTATGGTGTAGTCATCTATCCCGAACCTCACAGGTGCACTGTAGGACAGGGCTCTCCAACCCCGGGTCTGGACAGCTACTGTCCAGTAGGTTTTCTGTCATACTTGGCTTCTGCTGAGCCACACCAGTTATCAGGGAAATAGCAGGACAGGTGTGGCTCATCAGAAGCCAGGTAGGTTAGAAAACCTGCTGGATAATAGCTCCCCAGGACTTGGAGACCCTACCGTAGAGGGATAGTGGAATTTTAGTTTGAACAAACAAAAACAAACAACGCTAACGCACCAAACACGTATCAGATTACCTTTATCAAAGACCGACATTCAAATTAGTTCATTTTATATAGCGTTGTTCACAGCATTGCCACCCCCAAGTGCTTTATATGGGTGTGTGGTAGTACATTACTATCATGTATCATCATTTATACAGAATGGCATATGAAACAAGGAAAAGGGGAAGGCTGATAGAAAATATGAAAGGAATAAGGCCAGAAGATGAGAGCCTAGAGGAGAAGGACCAATAACTCCAGAGGAGGGGGGGGGGGGAAGCTGAGGGGTCCAAGGTCAACCGACTGCCCCCCCCGAAAAGCTAACATAGAATATAGAAAGAATGAGCCTACTTGCTAAAAGCAAGGCATAAACTGTGGTCATGGTCAATGCCAAAGTCCATCAATGAGCTGGTTCTCTGTGCCAGGCTGTGTGGGTCGGTAGGTTGACGGTATCCATGATGTCACAGTTTGTAAGTCACAACCATGATGTCACAGTTTGTAAGTCACAGCCATGATGTCACAGTTCGTGAGTCACAGCCATGATGTCACGCTTCCAACATATTCTTCCTCTACCCAGATTTGAGCATTCTCGTCCAGCACCTACCATAATCTTCTCCCGTGTGAAGCACGTGGTCTCTGAAGCATCGCAGTGGGCCGTCAACGAGAGCTGCAATGTCTGTGTCTTTCGGAAGAGCTCTAGTCGCAACCTCCTGATTACAGGAATAGCTGGGGTGAGCCATAAATAGCCGAGTGATCGCCGAGCCGGCGTGAAAGTAACGATCGGCAAGGTTCTGATGATGAGACTCAAGTGCTGGAGTCGGGACGGCGCTGACCGAGTCTTGGCTAATCCCATTGTGTCCAGGCTGCTATTAAAAAAAATCCAACTCAAGAATAAATCCCCGGCGTAGACGTGAGCTCAGCCTGCTTTTGTGCAGGTGTGTGTCTCTAATCCACTTCTATTTGAGTTAATTTCTCGCTTTCACACAGAGCTCTTTTGTGTGTTTCTCTATGCATGCTGGTGATTTAATTCGCGTTCGTTCTCTTCCCCCGGCTAATGAGGACCTTATTCTGAAGCCATTTTACCAGTTGGCCTAGATCTATGATATAAATCGCACATGTTAATGAGATAATTAAGCAGAGGTGTGAATAAACCCAAATCCGGGCCGAATTAAGGTCGACGAAGCAGTGCTTAAGTAAACCTCTGTAGCGCCTAGATATGTGGGTACTGTAAAAGACTGTGTGTGTCCCTGTGATGCGCTGCATTGATGACTCATCACAAAGGTGAAACTGGGCCTTAATTAGAAGCATTTAGGGGAAGCGTGTAAAGTGTGACTTTGTATCATGAATTAACTCCTTCCTGAGGGAGAAGGATGCCAATTTTGTGCCCACAGACCAGAGGCACAGTAGCGGCATGGATACCCGGGCAGATTCATGGGACCTCAGCATGGCACGGGGGACCCTTGAGTACAAAGGAACATGGTTTTTGTTAGATGGTGGGGTCCCAGAATTCCTAGCAACGCCCCCCTGCCACAGACGCTACGAAGCAAATGACTCTGAGTGCCCCTGGCGTCTGGGTCCTGACTGGTGGGGGCCTCACATGTATCCCAGGATCCCATGGTCACGTTCAGGGCTTCTGGCTCGTGTCACGGGAGAAAAGCAAGAATGATTTAAAAAATACAAAAACACTGTCTTGCTTGCAGAAGGACAAATGACGTGCTGTTCTGGAGATGTCGCCCCCCCCCCCCATCCTGTCACCCCCCATGATTGTGTTTTACATTTTGGCTCGGCCCCTTGCGCTTCGGAGTGACGGACGAGGCTCCTTTTCACCTTGAAGTGACGCGTATACACTCCACAGGAGGCCCCCAGTATGGCACCTTGGCATCACGGCCCGCCCCTTCAGACCATCAAGCACTTCTCGGGCTGCCTCTTGCAAATGTCACGTAGCACTTCACTAATGGGCCCGAGCGGGCTAAAGTAAACAGCAGAGGTCGGGGGCGGCTGACTCGCACACCGGCCTACCTGAAAAATGGCAGCCTTCACGCGGGACGCTTTCCGTCCGCCTGCGATAACAAGCAGAGGCCGTTATGTGGACCCCAGCGATGGCGACGAGAAAATGGGAAGGGTGCCAAAGTATGATCCGGCAGGGAAACTTCCAGAAAGCTACCATGTCATCTGGTGTAGTGGAATAGGCAAATCAGCAGTGTGTGCCTGCTGTGGTTACCCGTACGGACTTGTCCGTTTCGCTATCTCTCCATCTCTTATTGGACAAGAAAAATAAAAGCCCCATTCAAATCCGGCGGCCAGCGTAGTTGTATACGGGTTCTAAATCTAGCACCAGGCGATGTCATCTAGTGGATTAAGGGCACAGGGATTCACTGAATGGCAGGACCAGCCCTCCGTCACGGCAACGTGAGCTAATGATTCACCTGTTTTCTTTAATTATAAACCAGCAGTTAATGTTTATCAATAGTTACAAGTGGACAGGCTATTAGCAAGACTATCTGTTGCAGAAGTGATGCATCCAGCTGGTGGTTTATAGCTGAAATTTTGAAATATGTTATGGATATATCTAATTGAATATGTGTTTTAATTTTGGGGTGGGGCGGGGAAGATGTTGAAACACCTGCTGGTTTTTGTGTCACACCCACTTGATGGAAAACGTTTGGAATGCACTGGTGCTGTGTTCCTGTGAGGGAGTGGAAGGGAAAAAGCCTTCATACAGCTCGACCTGAGTGATGGAAAGATGGGGGGGGGGCATTGCTCATGTCTCTCCATGGAAATCCGTGGGCTGGATGTGGGGGTGGAGGGGTTTGCACCATATTTCGCAAGCAGGAGCATTAAGGAAGAATGCACCACCTTGCAGGTCCATCTGGTGTCTACTTTTCTCCAGCCCCCCCCACCCCAGCTCAAGCCGCTGCTGTCACCCTCACCAGTGTGCACCTCCCAACATCGAAGCCTGAGCACCAGGTCTCCCGCTTCACCGTCCGGCTCAGAAAATCACCCTCCGGGCTCCTCACTGAACTCCATGGTGGTGGATTTGCTGGGGAGAGGAAGTTACCGTGTCACAAGCTCACAGGGACCGTGACGTGCGCCGAAAACATGACAAATGTTATCATTCTGTGGCTGTTTCTCCTATTTTGTTTTGCCTCTCCAGCACGGACTTCCATCTGCATTCAGGCATTCACTGGGCTCCCGCAGTATTCGTTGGTCACACTGGACAAACCTCAATGCCCGCGGAGGGCAGGTAAGGGAAGTAAACGTAGGTGTTGCCATGTGCCCTGCTGCCCGCCTGTGGAAACCCTGCCAGTTCTACTTCAGTTTCGTGACGCAGGTTATTTCTGTAGTCCATGGCTTGCTCTATTTGGTTTCGCATGCACCCGCATGTCTGCTCGGTCGCAGTTCCTCTTGCTTCACCTGGGTGCGTGTCATCCTGAACCTGAGGGGGGCCAGGGGACCCCTAGTTACCACAGGGCAGCCTTTACACCCTAGAAGTCGGCTCCAGGTGATGAGACCTGGTGAAAACTCACTTCTCCGTGACCCCGACGGGTCATAAATCCGGTGCCCAACTTTGTTTCAGTACAATCCACAGGCTCGACTTAAACATTTTCCAGTCAGTTGTCCCCCCCCCACCAATGAAGTGGCACCATGTGTCCCCTGGTGTCCCCTAACCTCCTTGCTGGCCACTGCAAAAGTGGCGGCTTTGTGTGTTTAGTGGTGACGAGCCAAGGAACGTTAAGTCCCGCCCACTCTGGAGAACCCGGGAATGCTGCCACCACGGTTGGCGCTCGGTCTGCCTTGGACGCTCGAGCTTCTGTGGTTTGATCATGCGTGACTCGTAATGATGCTGTCGGAACTCGCACTCGTGCTGAATCTTTTAAATGACAGTTACCTTTATTTCACCAGTGGATCAGTGGTTGTGTTTATGATTTAAACTCAGACACACAAAGGATCTTGTTTTACATTCATTAATTTAGTAGACGCTATTATTCTAAGCAGCATACAGTTCAGAAGGTAGGGTTAGGGTTAGGGTTAGCTGGTGGTGCTATAGGCCTTGCAGAAAGGTCCCTTAGTAAAGTCTTTCTGCCGACCCTGGAATTTGAACCATCTGATCACAGTCTTGTAGCCCTCTGTGCCACACAGCATCCCAGTTATATGGGATTAAGCAGCGACAGTTTGCATGACGGACAGGAGGAGCGGAATTTGTAATCAATAAGCCCAAAATGATGAAGATGTTTGTTTTTTTTAAATGTATCCCCAGGGACACCTGTTCACATTGTCTGGATGGAGGTGGCGCACCTGTACAGGCAGCCCTGTGCCAGAACAAAGGGTGAAGCCCCCCACTCATCCGGCGGATTAGCGGTGCGACGTCGCCGCGTGACGAGCCGCTGATGAACGCGCCTCGGCACCCTCGAGGGGCGAGGCGGACGGGAATACTGACAGAGCAGAACAAAGCGCTGTTGGGCCCCGGCGCTTATTACGATATCCGAGGAATGGGGAATAATAGACCCCGGCCACTCAGGGAAACAAAGCGAAACAAAACAAAAACAGCGCAAACAAAATGGAGCTGCTGTACAAGTTGCGGGCAAATGCGGTTTCACGCCTTTCATATTCAAATGTAGGACGTAACAGGCATCGGAAGGCGGAGGGAGGGAGTGAAGAGGCTCCTTTTTGTGGCAGGCGGTAATGATTGCACTGGGGACTTACTGGGGACTTGATGGAGTGAGTGCCGATGCGTCACTGTGAAAGTGGAGGGGCTCTTTTGGCACTGGCTGGCCAAGGTCGCAGGTCCGCGGGCTAGCGGCAAAACGTGCCAAAATCCATCCCCAGTTCGGCGTTCCAACCACTCTGGAGTCACCATGGAAACTGTATACTTGAAAAAGTTTAATACATACAGCGTGCCTCATTTGTATGATTGTAGGAGTGATCAGCGGTGAGTGAACGAGCACCTTAAATGCTGCAGAGATGGTTAATAATAGAAGATGGTGACCATTTCTTGGTCGCAAGCAAGCACTGATTGTTTTATTTTTTTATTGTACGAATATTATGCCTTCTGTGAAGTAAAGTCTATGGATCAACTAAATAGCCTGAAAAAGTGGAAATCTCCATCCCACTCAGTCGTCTTTTTAATGATGCGGGTGCCATGGGACCACTCTGGCGGTTTCACCACGACACAGTGCTCGCGACGTACTTGCGATGCTCTGGCCCACATCCGGTTCTCTTCCGTGGTTCTGTTCCACGTGCCCAGGCCTTCTAGCATCAGTGGCTCTGTTTGCCAACCTGGATAGCTGCCCCGGCTTCTCCACACTCCCCCCCCCAAGTCACCATGGTGAAATCGCACTTCCATCACCATGACAACGCAGGCGACTCTGCGCACGCTGACAAACTGCTGACAAACATGTAGCAGGGCTCATCGGCGGTGCTGCCAAGAGCAAGTGAGAGTTTAGTCACGCGTATTTTGTGTCGGGAGGCGGGCTAAATTAACGTCCACTGCTGTGGCGGGAGCTGTGCCCTCGGACGCCGACGCACGCCACTGACGCAGCGACAGAAGGGACCCCGGGAATGCACTTCCTCTTCGGGAAGTAAACCTGGACAGGACAGGTGGGTCTACGTGAGAAAGGTGGCCGCAGACGCGCGGATCACTGCTGAACCTTGTGCGGACTGTCTTACCATAAAGACAGAACCGTTTGTGAGATATTTGTGCTTTTACGTGTTATTTTTATTATAAAAGTTTTATAATCGGTCACATCTGGAAACGCAAGGTACCATCTAGATCTTTCTGTAGCCTTTCCATGGTGCTTTGACAGGAGAAGGTGTAGATGCTGGTGAATGCGAGCAGAAGGAGCGTAAGGCAGGTCTGCCACAGGGTGCGGTCTGTACAGATAGGGCTTCACCTGTGCAGCGCGTGGGGGGGGGGTGGTGGAGGCGTTAACATCGCTCTCAATCTGCCCGTTCCATTTCCAGTTTTCATTCTACGAATTTGTGGCCCTCTGTGGGGATTTGGGGTGCTTGGTTTATAGTCCATCTGACACCCTACTGCTAACACACATGATGGTAGGGAGGGGATCAGCCTTACGGTGGAGTTTACCTCCAATGGGATGGAGCTCCGCTCAGCGCTGCAGGTAACCATGTTCTCTGTGTCATGGAAAAATTACCCTGACCGATAAAAGAGGGAGTTGAGGGCTGGGTAATGGACAGCTGCCCGCCACTGTTAAAGACCGCTGGCTGAATACAGCAAGCTGGACCAGTGCGAATCTGTGAAAACATGCGAGATAATCTCACGGGCCGTATTTCAGCCCAAAGACGGTCTGCGTAGATGTTTCCCCTCTGAATATAGAATCCTCTGAGTAGATTGCTTTATGAATAATGTATATGGGAAATCTGAAACCACTATTGATACATTTAAGCAATTTATGTAACTACCCTGCATATTTAATGCGTGACATAAAGATTTAATACATCCTCATTTTAATACAGTCAAAAGAAAACTCAGCTTCATTTCAGGCTTCTGTGGTGCCAGGCCCGTAAAATAATATATTTCTAGAATTTCAGAACCTGGAAATGATCTCAGTGCTGGGCTGTGGGAGTTCTGCGTGCTTCCTTTGGCTTCCACCCCGCTCCATCATGAACCTTATCGCTCTCTCCTATTCCCTGCATCCTCCCTGTTAAAGGAAGGCTGTTCATTTTTCTTTTCATTATGGATGGGGTCAGCATAGCACCTGATGGTGGATCACAGCACGCTGGTATAGGCTAGTGGAGGTGGTGTTGGGGGGGGGGGGGCAATGTCAGAGACTTACATAGTTAACACTTGTAGACTCCCTTGGGGTAACCTTGTCAGATGGCCAGGGGCTCTCTGGAGGAGACATGTGACACAAACAGACCATGCCATCACAGCCAATTGTATTTCCTTGTCGTGCCGGGACTTGGGAGGGGTAAGATCTGAAGGGGGAGTCGACATGGGGGTTGTTTTAATGCAGTTTTTTCTCTTTTTTTTTCATTCCAGTGGGCAGAATGACACCAGTGGGGTCAGCAAGGCCTTGTAGCTAGGAGTGAGTGTGTCCATTAGCGGTCTGTGAGGATGGAGCTATGCTGGTGTGCAGGACTCTGGGGAACAACAAGCCTGGATACAGCTTTTCCGGAGGGGGGGGGGTCTTCTGGGGTTGGGGTGACCGTGCCCGAGGTATGCTGAGAGACGATGGCCCCGAACCACCAGTGATACCTGAGGGGGTGTGTCTGCGGGGGAGTGAGGGGGGGGCTGCTTAACACGTTGCTGTGAGGTCGGCATCGTACACAGGGCCGATTCTAGCTATAGGCAGAATAGGCAGCAGCAGGGGGCCCTGGATTACCTACAGTGCAGGGAGGGTGATGACGTTCATGGTGGGGGGGGGCCTGCCAATAATACATGAAAAAGTAGAATGGGCTCTGGTTATATGGTGGGGCCATGTGGTCGCCTCTTCCCCTAGCCGTAAATAGAGGGCCATCACCTTTAGTCTGGGGCTTGTGGAGCGAAGCGTCAATTGGACTGTGGGAACCGAGGAGTGGCAGGACATGCATACCTACAAGTGGCAGGCCATACACGACTGATGTCAGGCCAAAAACGTGGTGCATGGTCTTCATGCTCTCTGAGAAGGTGTGAACTGCAGCTGAGCCGAGTCCTAAACAGTCCCTCCAAAAAATGTTGGCCTTATAAAGAGATTGCTGCAAAGTAACCATTTCCAGGTTTAATTTTCACATTACTTGCCCACACACCGGCTCCACCTACTGCTAAGGATTTCAGTGTAACCAGATGACTGTATTCGAGGGGAGGGGTGTTCGGCAAGCGCACCTGAGAGTGATACTAGTGTTCGATGTGTTCTCCTTTCTTGTGAGGCCCACTTTTGGGGGCAGGGCGGGGGCTACGCACGCGTGGGAGCGGCTCGTCAGCAGCCTCGTGGTCACATCAACCGTGTGACTGCTGGCTACCTGCCCTGGGGAAGTGGGCAAGTCGGTCCAGCTCGGCCGCGGGGGCGACTGCAGAGGACGTGGCCTCCTGTGCTGTTTCACTCACCCTTTTTCTCCTCGAGGGGGAGGTCCTCATTCGGCCGGGCACAGCATGCCTAAATTAAGTCAATCACACAGTCTGCACCGGTGAACTTCCGCGTCCTGCCGGCGCGACTCCTCTCGCGGCTCCCCGATGTTCGTTTCTGTTCCTACACGTTTAATTGTTTGGCCCTTCGCCCGTCTCACCGTGGCGGGCATGACTAGTGCACTCAGCTTTCTCCCCGTGCGCCCGTCGCCTTACACAGTTTGGCCATTTTGTTCATGTAATTGGTGTGACCTGTGCCTGCACAACCTCCACCTGTGTTTTATGGGACATTAAGGGTACAACAGCAAGCCCCTAAACCTTACATTCCATCCTAACCCTCTTACTTACCTGGTCAATAAGAACATAAGAAATTTACAAATGACAGGAGGCCATTCGGCCCATCAAGCTTATCTGGGGAGAACTTAACTAATAGCTCAGAAATCTTATCTAGCTCTGATTTAAAGGAACCCAGGGTTTTAGCTTGCGCTACACTAGCAGGAAGACTATTCCATACTCTAACTACGCGCTGTGTAAAGTAGTGCTTTCTCAAATTCACTTTAAAATGTTCTCCCGCTAATTTCCACCTGTTGCCACGAGTTCTAGTATTTAAACTAATATTGAAGTAGCCATTTGGCTGAAAAGCACCTGTTAGAATCTTATATACCTGGATCATGTCCCCCCTTAGCCTCCTTTGTGCGAGACTGAACAGATTCAATAACAACATAAGAAATCGAAGAAGTCGAAGAATCGAATGACCTCTGCCTGCCCTGAGCTAAACATCTCTGTCCCGAGCTGTGACTTTGATCACTTTTCATCAGATCGGTTTAAGGTGTCTGCACCCAACCAGCATTCCTCTGTGTCCTGGGTCCCGCCCCCATCGTAACTGTGGATGTGCCGAGCGACCTGTGACTAAATATTATTGGTGCCCAATCTCGGAGCATCTGTGTTTTTTCTTCTGAGAACCGGGCGGGCGAGCGCGTCAAACGTTCGCTGGTGTGGGATTACTTGGCCGTTTGTTTGTGTTTTTTTTTTTTTTTTTTCCTGCGCACTGACACGTAGGCGTGAAGGAGTGGGTAGGGTTCTCCGTGGCTGAAATGCGCACGTCGCAGCCGGTAGCTGGACCACTCTCCTTTTACCATGTATAGGGCTGCGTTTTAAAGCAACAACAACAACAATAAAAAAAACAAGAACACAATGGCGCTACTGAAGGCTGGCAGTGGAGAGAATAAATCAAACTTACAATGAAAAGGGAATTGAAAACCTCAAGCGGAAGTCACCCTGGCTGCTTCCACAATCTAAAAATAGGACGGCTTTCACTACAAGATGGCCGCCATGTGACCGGTCACCCAGGTCTGTGACCCTTAACCTGACCCCCCCCAGGCAAAGGGAAGGTTTACAGCAGAAGTGATACCCAATCCGCCCTGCTCCCCTGAACAAGCCAGTTTGATCAGTGACGCCGTTTAATCATTCTTTTTTGGTCGTTATTTTAATCTGTGCATCATGGACGTGGTCGAGGCGGGAAGGCGCTTGTTGGGGTGATGCCGCGAAACTTGGAAAGTAGTGCGTCGTCGTAACGGCACAGCGCGTGGGCCGTGTGAAAGCCGGCCGGCCGCTCCTATTCCCTGGCGTGCGCACGCTCGCACTCGCAGGCCGAGTTGCACGCAAGCAGGGGGCCGCCTCCCTCCCTCCCCTCTTGCCCGCCCGCTCGCCATGCTCCGGCGGAAAGCGAGTCGCACCACGTGACGCCGCACCTCATTGGTATTTTCCAACTTCATCCAAAACCGAGGAACTGGAACCGACGCCCGACCCCCACT
>JAODJX010000136.1:9485009-9498104 GCA_026776945.1 Isichthys henryi | reverse complement strand
GATGAGCCTGCTGTGATGTCACTCTACTGACAGCCCTTCTGTAACCACTTCCTCTGCGAGTCACATGACGGCACTTCTTCTTTTTCCCCGGCCTGCGATGACGGGGCCGCATGGGCGGGCTGTCGGGTGTACGTGTGTGTGGGGGGGTAGTGATGGCAGCCAGGGTAGCTTTTTATGAATGAAACGTGTTGTTTATCCACTCACAGTGCTATTTCTGTTCCTGAGCCGGTGGTGAAAAACAATCGCAGTCTGCTGCCGCTTCCTCTTTCCCCGTCCGTCGGCAGACACACGTGGCCACCTCGCTGAAAGTTCTCCGATAAAAGTTTGTGTTTTCAAGCTCCATGCTCTGCTCTCCCCTAGACAGTGTTATCCCCCCACCCCCTCTCCATTTTCCCTCACACCTTGCCGATCGATCAGGACTTCACGGAAAGAATTAAAAAAAAAAAAAAAAAAAACACGCAGAGAGAGGCTGAGAGAACGTTCTGGAAAGCAGCAGTGTGGTCGTTGAGGCATTAGCTGCTACTTTCCAGACTCTCTGTGATAAGGCCGCATCCTGTTTCCGCTGGGGGGGGCGCACAACGCGCAGTATTGTTCCCGATGACGCGGGTTCGCCGGGGCTGCGTTTGCGCCTGAGGTAATGGGATACAAGCTTTCTCGTCCCAACTTCTGCTCCCTCCGTGACTCTCTTTATCAATTAAAAGAAAACACACACACTTCAAATGAGACCCACAGGGATGAGTGTGGACTGGTTGCGATTTTCTGTCGTGTATGAAGTCTACATCTTTAAGTAGAAGTTGTGTAGAATAAAACACTTTGTAAGCAATGAGATTTAAAGCAAAAAGGAACAGGAGAAACCCGCTTCCCACTTATCTCCCGTCTGTCTGCCTGCTGGGATTAAACTTTCCTCCTTTGAAATGTTTGCGCAGATATACAGTACGTAACACGCATACTGCACGCAGACGTGTTTTTCATAAGATAAAGAGGTACTTGGCTTCTGAGTCATACAATTTTGCACTGTCGACTGCTGATGAATCTTCCAGTATTTTTGTAATGATTTTCTGCACCCCCTCCCCTCAAATAAAGGAAATGAGTGTATTACACATAAGTAATTGCAGGCTTCCAAGGAAAAATTTTTTCTGTTCCTCTTTTAATTTAGGATTAGATATAAATATATTTAAATTCAATTTAAATTCTGAAGCACTGGAGGAAACAAATATAATCCCTTCCTTAACATTCATCAATGCTGAGATATAAATATTTTTCAGGTAACCCTTTGGTACTGTGGTTTTTTGAATGAACGTGAATGTCAAACGTGGCAGAAGTGT
This sequence comes from Isichthys henryi, assembly GCA_026776945.1. Taxonomy (NCBI): domain Eukaryota; kingdom Metazoa; phylum Chordata; class Actinopteri; order Osteoglossiformes; family Mormyridae; genus Isichthys; species Isichthys henryi. Next base: position 9,496,779 of record JAODJX010000136.1, on the reverse strand, counting down.
TACTTTTCCTTCAACAGAGATAACTAAAATGAAAATGAATGCCCCCCCATCCCCCTCCCCCACAAAAACAGCCACGAGACAATGCCAGGACCTGCTTTTGTAAGTGGCATCGCCACAGAGGCTCACGCCGACGTCCCACAGTGCCTGTGCTTCCAGGGGGGTGGAGCAATGTTTTGGGCTCTGGTCCAGGGGACGATTCGTGGGAGGTGGTAGGAGGATGTTGGTGTAGCTCATGTGGGGGATGTTGATGGAGCGTAGAGGAGTGTGTGGGATCTTTGGCGGAGCACGGATGTACGTGTCGTGTGAGGTTATAGCAAGTATTGGAGCGTGACCCTCGTGGCAGGTCAGGATAGGAACCAGTGTTTTTCACTCCTGTGTTCCACATCGCTGTTATCATGCTGCCATAACACGCTCCAAATTACTGACATGCTGGCCATATTTAAACATTCTTACCCAGTGAAGCGATGGTTCTTATAGGATCCAGTGATTTAATCCAGATCTGGACATGCCCTCTACGTCACACATTGTGCTGTGTAAGGATGTGTGTGTGCCTGAGTCTGTCAGCTTTCGAGTGCTTTGGTATGTATGTCAGTGGGCCAGCCTTTGCTCTGCTGACACACCTCACCTAACAGAAGGCTCATTGACGAGGCCGTCAGGAGTGATCAGCTTCATCCCCTCTTCCTCCTCAGCACCGGTGGGTGGGCCGGGCAGGTAGGTCCCGAGAAGCCTGCGGCCGTTAGCTGAGCTGACCAACAGGCCTTCCGCAAACAACAGCGAAGATCCCTGAGCCTGCCAGCAAACTTTGGCGGAGCTGCAGGCTTCATTGGAGCCCCGCCTCGCTGTCTGGGGCAGTGGCATTGAAATTTTCATGATTGTGTGTTGCGGAGTACAATGGTAAACATGAATAATGAACGGGAGGCTGTGGTCACTTCATGGCTGCCGGGCCGAGCCGCTCAGCTGCGGTCGTGTGAAACCCAGATGGACCGTGACAGATGCGTCCACAGTCCGTCCTAGTAAACCACAGAAAGGAAGCTGCCGGATGAGAATGGAGCCGCACGGAAAGCTACGCGCAGGCCGAATCCTTCCTGACCCATCGTTGTGTTACGGCGAGGCGTTTTCAACCAAAACGCCGAAGTGCACGCCCACCTCCCCAGGAACAGGGGAACCTTCCGTCCTGTTTACTCGTTTACTTGTCGCGTGATATTTTTGCCGCCTGAAGTCTCTGCTGTAGCGTACCCTGACTCACGTCATTGAGTAACAATAAACTCGGCTGTGAATGAAGGCAATTTGAGGTCTCAGTTGTTCCTTGGTAATTTAGTGTATAAATAGGAGCACTGTTCTCTTCAGTGACAGCACTGACTGCTCATCGACCATGATACATTATTTGGTTCTCCGTTGTTCATGAAATGCAAAAGAGCAAAAGTGATCATGGATTCTGGATCACTTTAAAAACACATGTATGAATTCTGTAAAATGCATGTGCGTATTTGGGATTGCTATATCCGATAACCCTAATCATTAAAAATAATCTATACATACATCTTCCATAAGCATTTATCCTGCACCTGGTCACAGTGAGCCTTTGCCTGGCAACCCAGAGAAAAGGGGAGGAGACCTTGGATGGGATGCCCTATGGATAGCCAAAGGGGCCCCACACACACACACACACACACAGGTTTGTAATTATATCTTTGTGGGGACTCACCTTCATTTCTATGGGGAAAACTCCAATCCCAACATGGTGACTTTAACCCCTTCCCAGTCCTAATCTTAAACATTATCACAACATTACATCATCTCAAAGCGCTTTACATCATCCCTGCCCGAAGTCCCCAGTGAGCAAGCCAGAGGCGACAGTGGCAAGGAAAACTTCCTAGAACAGGGGTGTCAAACTCCAGTCCTGGGGGGCCGGAGCCCTGAGTTTTTTTGGGCTTTCCCTCATTTAACTCCTTGTACTAATTACCACACAGCTCTTGAGCTGAATCATTTGTGGCTGGAACAGAGAAAGAACTAAAGCTACACGGGGTTCCGACCCCCCAGGACAGGAGTTTGACACCCCTGCCCTAGAAGGAAGAACCCTTGGGTGGAACCAGAATCCAAGAGGGAGCCCATCCTCCAGGGGCCCGGCAGAGGAAGCCAAAATAACAAAATTACAAAATCCTAATTTATGCCGTCCATCCATCCATCCATCCATCCATCCATTCATCCGTCCATCCATCCATCCGTCTGTCCATCCATCCATCCAACCTTCCATCTTCTAACTGCTCATTTTGTGCTCATGAGTGCTGCTTGTTTAACATACATCAGATGTGTTCACTACATAGCAAGGTACTGTTCTCACAGATATCTGATTGTCGCAAATGAATATCTGCTACAGATATGATTGCAATCTGTTCACCTTTCACCTTTGCGGCATGCCATCATAGACATGAAAAACTGAAAATTATTTCGGAAATCTCAATAGAGACGTTTCTAACATTTAACGTTTGGTTACTGCACTGACCTTTCAGAATGTCATGTGTCAGCTAAGAATATTTTAAGATGTCATGCAGGAGGTGTCATGTGAAAAACAACAAAGCTGGGACCAGCAAATCGACACCAAGTTTGGTGTCAGTGATGATGGCGGGGGTGGGGGATATTGGGGAATCCTAAATCAGCAAAATTCATGTGCGAAACCCCCCACCCACGCTATCACCAAGTGGACAGTCACCACGGAAACACCAGACACTGACTTGATTCATTAGCGCTGGTCAGTCTGCTGCACTATTCTTTATTCATTTCTCGGTGGAGGGAAGGCGTGTGGGTTTCCGTCTGCGCAATTTCTGGTCCCAGATCTGTGTTGACTGATAAAAAAGCTCTACGACTGTCAATCTATCCATTGAAACAATACTTAAATAAAATATATATGAACTAATTCAAAATATATCTTTAAATTAAAAACTAATAAAACCACAATGATAACTAAAACTAAACTGGATTTCAAATGAACGCGACTAAAATGAGCAATGAGAACTGGAATAACACTGGTCTGCAGTTTACTTATTTACTTAAATTAATTTAAGGCTACAACGTCACAGCTGTGTTAGGATCTGAACAGGCACCACTGGCTTCTGCCACATGCTAACCTTCACCCCCTGTTTCCAGCTGGGGGTGTGGCTTATTTCTCCCCGGTGTTTGAGGAGGGCCACCCGCTTTTGGCCCTGGGGTGCATTTGCGGTTTGTTCATTTAACGGTCACAGCAAGCACTATTTGTGAAGCAGCCGGTGACAACGGCACGGCGTGACTCAGCGGCATTACAGGCCGCGGATGCGTCGGTTCACGTGGCAACAGGGATTTTTAACGCACATAGCGTCACCCTTGCGTCGTGTTCCCTGTGAGCAACGCTATTTCCGGAGGCTCGATCCCGAGCGGCTGCCGGGGACAGACGGGCTACACGGATTCAGCCTGGCCATCGCCGGGAAGGGGAAAGCCGGCAGGACGTCATGAAGACAGAGTCGGCAATGACGGCGTTCTGGGATTCCGGAACTAGGACACGGTCTGACGCCAGCGTTGCTTCCGGAAATCTGCTTGGGCAAGGGGCAGATAGGGTACTGACCTTGCCTGGCCAGGCTCACGGAGAGGGGAAACCCGCTGGAGGATTTCGGATTACAACTTGTTTCTGTGATCCAATTAGGTCAGGTGTAGGCTAGCCCCCCTCACCCCACCTTAATCTGCTTAGCAGCCAATCAGCACAGTGCTTCCTACACTCACAGGTGTCATGCTATAAAGAGGAGTGATCTCGCCTACAGGGGTGAGCCGCAGAAAGCGGGTAGACTCCAAGCAGGGCTTACGAAGTCAGCAAGTGCGGAGATGCTGGAAATTCTGGCGCTAATCCTATTTAAGGAAAGCTTTCCGCTGCGTAGATTTTGATCTATTTCCACCTGGGTTTGGACGCGGATGAGGCAGATTACAGCCGTGTCATTCAGATAATGTCCAGCATCTATTTACATCAATGTCTGGAACAGAACATAGATGTAAACGTCTTAACTGCCGCGATTCTAAAATGGCAGCGTCTTGAGAGGTTCTGAGAATTTTTTTCTCTCGGTTGATGGTGCTCCGTCTCGTCACTTCTCTGCCGCTGACCTCAATGCTCATTACTTCCCATAATTTGGTTGGGAGTAGCGTAAAAATCATGTTAAACAACCCGGCGTATCAGAGAAACATTCCCAATAGGGATGTAGGATCCTTAACCTGTTCTTATCAATGGACACATGGGTGTAAATTACAGTGGGGGTGGGGGGTTGTAAACCCCCCAATAATACAACACGACTGAACCTCCCCCCCAATGCCCTTCAGTTGACATCCCACATGGAGGGGGTAACACATGGGGGGGTGACACGTGGAGGGTTTGCAGGGCAGTAAGCTGGAGGAGAGGCTTGTCTTGTCAGCTCTCCTTACATTTTCCTTAATTTCCATCAGAGATTAATGAAGTCTATCTGTCATCTCTCTGTCTGTAGCCTGTGTACAGGGTTCACTTGTGTCTGTTAGCTCTTTATTCCTCACAAATGTGGCACATGAATTATATCAGGGTAAGTGGCTGTTTTTGTTTGATTTTCTCCCACCTCCATTGTCTTGTTCTATGTATCTGGGGGGGGGGGGTCGTAAATTGGACACATTCCACATGACAAGCCTACCCCCAGCCACCGGGGATGATGGGAGACGGTGATTTGACCTGACAGGCTTGCACGCGGCCCGCTGTGTGTGACTCCGAGCGACGCGTCTTCACTGGGGTAGGGCAGGGGGCCGGTGGTGATCTCTCTGAGGTCTTAGAACAAGATGGCGTTTGCCGAAATGAGCAGCGATCAAAATGACTAGAGGGATTCAGAGAATGACTGCGGACAGGAAGCTGGAGTTTTCACAGGGACAGACCCGTTACGGGGGGGATATACGGGGGTCTTCACATACAGTCTGCTTTCATCATCCGGAATAAAGTCTGGCAATAAGTAATGCATTCAGATCTGGGCACAAATGAACACAACAAGCGCAGAGGTGGCTGCAGAGACTTGCCATGGCGGAAGCAGAATTGGTGGAAGTTGATCAGAAGCTGGACGCAAAGGGTTACGAGGAATTGCCATGTGGAACAAGCTTCAGGTGACCCCCCAAAGGTGTAGTCTGCCGGTTGTTTGCACCAAGGTGAGCTGGTCATCGAAAGTAGTGCCCACGTTCCCAGAAAACCTGAAGGCATATTTTTGCGGGGGCTTAAAAATGAAGGGATCAAAGGGGCGGCTTTTGTATGTGGTCCTAATTGTGTGATTATGTGACATCGGTAACTGTGACTCTGACATCACAATGTTACCCTAATGATGTCATCAGCATGAAGCCAATGGTGTGTCACGCACTAGGTGAGTGAGCTGTGGACCTGGGGGGGTAGAGGCAGGGGGGAAAGGCATATTTTGGGGCCCCAGAGTCTATCAATTTATCAAGGGGGACCCCTCCCCCCAGGTCAGTGAAATTTACTGAGAAACTCAACGTGACAATTTCTCGGGGGGCGGGGCAGAATTCCTGGCCACGCCCCCTGGGTAAAGAATCCGTGGTGGTGTCCTCACCTATGGCCACGACAAACTGGCTGGTGACCGTGTTGCTGTTACACGCAGAGGTTAATGCGACGATGCCGGAAGCAGCTGCCCCAAATACAGTTTTATTTACTTGTTTGTTTTGGCCTTGACCTGCCTCCTGTTTGCTCAGGCTGCCCCTAATCGATGTGGCCTATGACCCAGGGACGGGCGCTTAAGGGAAAATCAAAATTAAAGACAAGAAAGCAAAGGAAAACTGGCTTTAATTTGCTTTGTTTGATGCCTTTTGCCCCTTAAAGAGAGACGTCATTATAACAGGGCTGGAAGGCAGGGAGACACTCTTAACAGGATTATGTTGAGTCCTGCCGGGGGCGACAGTGGGCTGACGTACTCGCACTGCGACAATGAGGTGACCTCGTGACCCCTGCACTGGTTTAAGCACAACCGGTCCTGCTGATCAAAGGTGAACGATCTGGTGTTACAGTGAAATTCTGTGAAGGCCGAGATTCCCTGTAGGGACGTTTGAGATGGTCATCCCCTCGTCATCTGGCTCACATGCCCTTTGCTGAAGACACTCTGTCCTGCCATTGAATAAAGTTTGCTGATCCAGGAAGTTAAATGCGTTCTGGGTTTAGGGCATTTTTTTGGCTGATTTGTGAACGTGGTCGGGGGTATCTGAAGCTAATTGGAGCTTACGTCAGAGATTTATATTGATGGCGGATGTCATAAGTCTGATATAAAACCTTGTTTTGGGCGGGAAGGGGGTGCGACTGTCACTTCCTAATAAGCCCCTTCAGCTGAGCGTTAGCTGTGCAATGCGCTATCGCATAGCTGAGCTGAGGATGGGGCCCGTAACACACGTCGCACCACACGGATCCGATCCAGCCGTGCAGACGGGGGCCGGTGGGTCACCCTGCTGCTGAGCAATGTCACAGCCCCCCCCTGCACTGCCACCCACCCAGACCCAGAGTATTTTCCACTGGTGCTGTCCAACAGGCCCTTTAACCCCCCGCAAACCCAAATCCCTGCATCACAATCAGCCACCCCTCTCCATACACTGTCTTCTGTGAAAAATAAATTATATACTCAAAAGTAATTATGGAATCAACATTGTAAAGGTTAACAGAGGTAAGCGATGTTTTCTGAGATCAAGAAAAGACAAAAGAAACAGTGTGATTAACTCATCGCTGTGCTTCTAGTGGGAACAACAGTGAAATGGAGCAAGAAACCGTGATGTTCAGAAGAGATGCTGAGGGTGACCGACTTTAGCGAACATCTGTTCCCCTTTCCATAGCAGCTCTGCCATTCCGTCTCACATCACACTGTCCCCATTTCAGATTTTGAGTTAAGGTGCCCGAATGCATCTGAATTAATTACCAGAGAAAGATGAGATGGAAGCAGAAAGATGAAATAAAGATATAATCATTCATATGAAACAAGGAGTCTTGCTTCTGAACGGTCAAGCCTTGATGTGCTCGGTCCATATTAGGGTACAACACCTAAGACACCACTAATGCCCCCCTCCCAGAAAAATAAATCGAGGCAGTCTTTCCACAAATGGAAGGGCTGATTGTGAGGGGGTTGGGTGCCCAAACCCTGAGATGCTACCCAGTAGAGGGAATTCCATTGCGTGCTGCATAATGGCAGCTCCTCCTGAATTCCATTAATTTCCGAGATGGGATCTCTTCTTCTGCTTCCAAATGCCAGAATTGTCCAACGTACCGTTCATAAAACATGCCGGAAGGCTGATCACTTGACCGTGTCCCTGGAATGGAGGGCACGCGTCCCCCCTCCCCAAGTCCCACCCAAGGCCGACTGCATGCCCCATGCATCGCCATGGAAGCAGTGACTCGGCCACTGAGCCGTCATCCACGCAATTCGCTGAAGTTTATTTTCCAGACAGCAGGGATTTCTAGGAATCACAGAAATAATTCTCATTGGTGAAGACTTACGTTTACGGGTCTCCTATTTGCGTCTACAGTGTCGATTAAGCAACATCTAACAATGTATGACTCAGTGTGAAAATAAGTGTGATGTAATGAGGCAGTCCAGGTCGTATTCTCGCTGCTTGTGAGGATGTTGCAATCTTCTGAATAATGGCGCTGATCTTGACAGGATGCTCCACGGCCTCTTTTATAGCCAAAGTAGCTCCCAAACGTAACACTGATTTTACATCTTCTGTGGCATCTTTTAGTGGAGCGATTCTGATTAAGCTCCCCACATAATGTAACCCTCAGGGAGCTCTGTCTGTAACCACGGCAATGCCTCTCAATCTGATGTCATAATAAGATCAGACGAAAATGTCTGCTACACTGGACAACAGAATCTGGAGTTGGGACAGGCGTGAGAATCTGCCTGGCTTTACTCTGAGGCTAAGTAACGGAAGACTTTACTTTATGTCTTCAGTAATGAATGAGGGACAGGTGGAATGAATCAACAGCCCCAATCCAAGTTACATGACTCTGCTTCCCATCATGTTTACCATCCATCGACTTTGCATACAGGTATGATTCCCTAACTTCCCATTTCGACGCCCTGGTCTGGGGCAACGTTGGACACTGAGTGTGCAGAGCAGAGTTTAAGAGAAATTCCTCTGAAGAGAATTCCCTTCGTAGGGATACACAGAAAGTTCTGGAAGCCGGACAGAGAATGCAGCTCATTGTGGGACAAGGGCACACTGAAGGAAGCTTAAGAATTTCTAAAAATCTGCTTGACTTAAGTCTTATTTTTCTGGAATTTATGTGCGATGTCTTGCTGAGGGACATGTTGGGAGGGAGAAATGCTACGCTACATGCTTCGATAGTGCTTGCATCGGAGTCTTAGTGGCATGGAATTCTGCACCCTTTTAACATTTTTTAAGGTGGACCGGGGGAGCATGTCAGTCTGGAACTGCTTGGTGAAAACATTACATTTCGTATGCATCGCATATGCAGCACATGTCCACACAGGCACATAACCAGCTGGAGATACAAGTGGTTCATCTGGACCCTGAGCTTCTGCTGCTGTCATCGCTTGGAGCATTAATCAGATGACAGAGGAGCAAAGGCTACCCAAGTTCTCCTTATTTGTAACACAAGGTAGCTTGTCACTCCGGAGTGGGGACTGAGCTTGTTAGGGGGGGTGTAACAGTACGTCAGGAAAAATACGCTGAGCTCCTCTATCCTTATTTCATGGAGGGGGAGTCAGGAAGCCAAGGCCGATGAACTCGAGGGAGCATCCACCTGCTGGTGCCCACTTCCTGGCCCTCCGGCAACTTTGCCAAACACGCTGGACCCCCCCAACCCGATTGGGTTACCTTGTTGTTCTAGCCTGCAAAACCTTCAGAAGACGTCTGCAGTGGGGGGTATAAGGGTTGTTGAGTTGTTACTCAATTTGGCATTGAAGGTCAGGACATTTGTTTGTTTTTGATATTGAGGGTTTGTTTTGGGGGTGATGTGGGGCTCAGTGGGCTACGCCTCCATGCCTGTGAGCTTCGAGCCCAGCCTCAGCAAGGCCCTTAACCCAGAGCTTCCTACAGAGAACAAACAGAATTTCTCCACAGGGATCAATGAAGTATCAATTATTATCATTGTAATTATTGACAATGGCTCCTGCCTTAAGTCAAGTCCCGACAGTTTCTGTCCTGCTTGTTTTGGGAATCTGTTTCGTCCTGTGGACGAGTGGCTCAACACTGACATAGTATACTGGTCTATGAGTGTGTGTATGTGCGCGTGTGTGTGCATGAAGTCCCAGGCTGAGCCCAGCCAGGTGCTCTTTCGATGATTCTAGATGGATGTTCAATTGGAACACGGCCGTTTGGCTGTTTCAGGTCTGCTAAAGAATAATGACACATCTTGTATTCTTTCAAAGAATTTTAAATGGAAATGAGAGTAGTTAGGGTCATCCCACAGGCATTTAATTACTAATTTGCATACGTTTACCATACAAATATTCGTATAAAATTAGATTTGCTGTTCACTTAATTTTTTTAAAAAAAGCTCAATTAGCAGCTTAAAACCGTCTGTTGGTCTGCGCCCATCACTACATGGTCATATTGTAGGAACATTGTGTCCGTTTTGACACACCCACCTCCCGGACATCCAATCAGCATGGTCTCCTATCGCTGACACATGATTGGTCTCTGTCTCCTAACGAGAGTGCAGCAAATCTGTGTGTGTTGGGAGGCAAGGTGTGTGATTGGCTCACAAGATATGGCTGTATGTTCCATGTAGGCAGCTAATCACTAAATATTCAACCTCTGTGATCATCACGATTTGTTTACTGGTTACTAGGTCACTGCATTACTAAATGCTGGCTCTAGATTGTAATGGACCCCATTAATCCAGCTTGCTTTGGCCGCATTCTTGCTTGGCATTAATTTCCTCACTCTCAGAGACAGGAGGAGGGCAGTGATGTTGCTGACTGCTCCCCCTACTGGTGAGTTAACTCTCCGCCACCATCATGTGGCTGTGAATGGGCTCAGGCGTCTGTGAGTTTTGTGCTTGTTCCACCAGTGTAGAGGCTGTTAGGGATCCCGGCCTGGTCCCATTCACACTGCGGGCCATGTGCTGTGACCTCGAATCCCCCCCCCCCACTCTAAACCTCTCTCTGCACTGCAAAGAAAGGACCACTTGTGTGCCACAGAGAGCCCTTGACCTCACAGTGCGATTCCCGAGCAGGCTGGGGGGGGGGGGCAGGGTGGGGAGATGAGGAGAGGTACTCCACTGAACAGGGCCCGCATTACACTGAACATCACAAGGCCGTAGCCCCCGCAAGTGCCTGGAAAGCAGCAAGAGATGCTACGGATCCGAAATGAACTGGTTGAGAATATTCGCAAGTCATTTGCTCACGCCTGGATTATAAGTAGATAAGATGCCGAGAGAAGCCCTGTGAAACATGTGCATATCGAGTTGCCCTCCACCTGCTGTAACAATTAGAAGATAAACCCCCCCCCCCCCCAAACACTTTGGACTGGTATATAAATACACACCTGCGTCCCAGTGATTCCTCCCTGGCTAATGTCACAGATGGGTTTTCTGGGGGGGGGGGGGGTTACCGCAATGGGTGGCACGAGGCACTGAGGGGCTGCTTCTTCCTGTGGCGTGACAACTGATCTGGGGGGCGTGGCCTGGGGAGGGGGATTACATGCCGTACCAGCATCAGCGCCTGACTCCTCGGGTGGGCAAAAATACCAGGGGTGTTGGCCATGTCAGGTGGGGTTAGGGTACCTTCTGAAGATGAGTGGGCAGCACCTCCAGCTGGGTTAGATCATCAATAGGATGATTTAGTTGCTATGGGTGTTAAGATCAGGTCTGGGATGTTTAGGAAATATATCCAACCAATGTAGGGCAGATGGCCATAGGGGTTTCGCAGCAGTTTAATACCGGCGCCCAGCATGGGCCGCCGTTAGAGAAAGCGGACAGGATGTTTACAGAGGCCTCTTCACTTAGTTGCCAAGAGTCACGACACGACTGACTCAGCCCACAGATGTCAGATTTGAGTGCGGGAGTCCAGGTAAGAGAAAGACAGCAATACACTCAGAAAAAAGGTGGGAAAATGTGATATTTGAGGAGGAAAACCAAGAGCAGTCCAGTGGATTCCATTAGAAGAGTGCAGGGCTAAGCTGTCCCACCGGCTGTGTACAGAGCGGAGGTGTTATGAGAGGCACTATAATGGGGGTGTCGTGAAGACAGCCTGTTGTAAAAACTCACTACCTACCGGCAGTCAGCCAGGACACGCAGAACACTTCAGAGTCCCCCCCACCCCCCCAGTCAAGCTCAATCCCAGTTTGGGTTCCAGGCCCCACTGAGAACAGAGGGCTTGGATTGCAGCAATACCGGTGTAACTCTGCCTCGGGTTTTATTTTCTGAAACCACCGGCGGGGGAGGTGGGTGGACAAAAGGGCCTCAGTCCGGAATCTTCTGGAAGAGTGGACCGAAATGGACCAGGACCAACGGCAGTTACCTCACGCCGGCTGTGTGTGTGATTCGGCCTTAAGGATCGAGACACTGGAGCCGGCCAAGAGGGGGCGGGGGAGCACGACGGCAGTGCCTTTTGTGAGAAGGGAAGGGGGGGGTTGGATTGATTTAAAGGCCATGAAATGAAGACGTTTGTGGGGGACGCTTCGGTCTCCAGCTTTCGAGGCGGCCTGGCAGCTAGTGGAAGGGGGTCAGGGTGCCGGGGCAGGGGATTTTCTTGGCGCGGGGGGGGGCTGGGGGCAGGGTGACTTGCGTCAAAGA
>JAODJX010000136.1:9464592-9474952 GCA_026776945.1 Isichthys henryi | reverse complement strand
ACACTTTGGATAGTTCTAACTGCATTGCAGTGTATAAAATTCTTTGGATGGTTCTAACTGCATCGCAGTGTATAAAATGCTTTGGATAGTTCTAACTGCATTGCAGTGTATAAAACACTTTGGATAGTTCTAACTGCATTGCAGTGTATAAAATTCTTTGGATGGTTCTAACTGCATCGCAGTGTATAAAACACTTTGGATGGTTCTAACTGCATCGCAGTCATGTACCCTGCCTCGGTGACCTTCGCGTGGGTTCACGGCACCACTATCGCTCACAAAAAAAGGCCTCAGATCTCCAGGTCCGTCGGCGTCATCCAGATATCGCGGCTCCTGAGAGCACCGGCGATGCTGCTGGACCCAACCTGATGACCTCAGCCAGATGCAAACAAAGACAGTTCCTAACATCACCGGGGTAATTACCTCCTGTATTGTATTCCTCTGATTCGGTTTCACTTAAACAGTTCAAAAGAAATTAAAGAGCACAATCTAAAGTCTCAGTAGGAGCCTGTTGTTTGACCTTAAAACAGGCACTTGACCCATAAAATCTTTGGTTAACATTCTACAGTGATGAAAGACTATTCAACTTGTAAATGCATATATTTTCCATGTGGGGTGTGATACCTATTTTGGATACTTAAACACAGGAAGTAGAAGCTATCATCCTGCTGTAGTGAGGAATTTTTAAATGTGATGAAGGGGCACAATGATGTCTAAACCAGACTGTCCTGTTTCACACTTGAAAGATGTTGCAACCGTTTGTGCCTTTGACCGTGACAGGAAGCAATTTAGCATTGTCAACAAATAAAAAAAAAAACACACACGCACAGCATCAACGGCAGAATGGAGAAGTTCTTTTGTTGTGCCTCTGAAGAAAAAAAAAAGGTTTTATCCCACAATCTAGCCACATCAATGGACAAAACTGTAGTCGGATTTTATTTTTCTAAGTGCCTTTTGTCCAGGCGCTAGGTGAATGCGGAAACGATTTCAAAACAACGAAGGTGAATAAGCTCTACAAAGCTCAAAAATCTATGATATGCTGCTGAGGTGTGTGGGCGGTGATGTTTTAAAAGCCTTAACTCCCATTTTCAAAAGGCAGAAGTTTTAAAACATTTGCGCTATTTGTTGCGGATGCTTGTGTTTAGCGATTCCTCTCCCCAGGGCGATCGCATCAGAAGAGTGTCCCGGTATGGGAACGTCCTGAAAGTGATCCCTTTTCCTCGGTGAACCGGGTCTCCAGAGGAAAGGCTGGCAGGAGGGCAGGTGCTCCTGGAGATGAGGAGGAGGAGCCATGTGACCTTTGACCTGTTTAGCGTTGTCCTCTCCTTGCTCCTTGTCGCATATGTACATGTGCGCATTACTGCTGCCGAGTGATGAATGCGCGATTACGTGATGTAACACACACCTTTGCCTTCGCGATGTGTAAACAGAGCCCGAGTTTATGCACAAGTGTGTGTATGTATCGGTGTGCAAAAAACACAGGGAGGAGTGCGTGGCCATGTGCATGTGCTGTACCCAGTGACCTGCTTATTTATTTTTTTTTCACTCTGAGAGGGACCGTCCCGCTTTGGCGCCCAGCGGTTTCGGCGCAGGAAATGGTTACAAGAGAAAGAGAGAGGGGGGGAAAGAGAGAAAGCAAAACAAAATAAGAGAAGATGGTCCTCTGAAGTGCGGTGTGGGTCCCACAGACGGCTCCACCTCCAGGCACGTCACGCAGAGGCTGCTCTTGGACCGTTGTGCCACGGACCACCGGAAACTGGCCCAAGAATGGAGGATGCAAGTAGGACATTTGGGATCGCCCCCCTTCCCCTGCCACCAAAAGTATTTTGACTTCTCATGTGTGAAATCCCAGCATGCATTGCGGGGCCTGGCCTGCGGTCATGGAAACCACATTCTCCATGTCGTGCTTTACTGGATGTGTGCCAGAGGGTTATCTGCAATTTTAACCCCCCACCCGCCCAAGATCGCTAAGTTTTCCACTCTGATAACAGGAATTATAACGCAGCCTTCAAATTTAGGTAGCATCGACCGATGCACGAGTGAAACGCTCCAATCAGCTTTCGCCTCTTTTATTTCTCAGTAATATTTAATATTTCATTGGCAGCACAATGGTGAAAGACGCAGACCTAACGGAACGGTTGCAGGCTTAACTAGAACGGTCAAGCTGTTGTGCCCTTGAATGAGCAGTGTAACCTGAATTGCACTAGTCAAGTATCCATGTAATCAAAGGAGTTTTAATAAAAGCTATTTGCTGCAGGTGGATGAATCAGATAAAAAGAATAGGTGATGTAGACAATGATGGAGCTGTGGAGCCTTGAAGGGTGACAGACAGTCACGTCCTGGCAGTAAAAAGTGCTGCCGTGAAAACGGTCTGAGGTTCAAGTATGCTGCTGAACAGCAGTAATAGATGACACCTTCTGGCGGAAGACTGGATGCAGGCAGTCAGTCACCATTTAGTTCCTGCATGTCTGAGCTTGTCACATAGTGAGAGGAAGCACCCTGACTTTACTCAGCCCATTCTTCGCATTTGCTTTGCAAGGGAAACGACTGACTGTGATTCATTTATAATTGTGGGCATCAAATTAATTAAATTATTCTGTACTCTGGGCCACTGTGTGATGAGGGAGGGGGGCAGCAAAGCTGGCCAATTTGGGAAGGGGGCGGGGACTAGCAGTGAGTTGTGGCACCCACATGAATTATGGACATGGGCCACAGTCAATTAAACAAATCGGTGTCATCTTCTAGATCTGTTCCGTACAGTGGCAAAGTCCCTATATGGCTGCACCTGTCATCTGGTATGATTTTTTATATTTTTTTCTTTTCGCTTCCAGTGAGAGGGTCACAGTAACACAAACAGTGCGGCAAAGATCTGTGTCTCCGTCTGAGTGCCTCTAGAGGAGGCCTGCTGGTCAGGTCACAGCACTGCAAATGCTACAAATCAATTCCTGAAATAAGAATGTGAAATCCAAGGAATGTCACTAAACCTGCTCACCTTTAATTCAAAACTCAACACGATTATTAGCATCTCTGACAGAAAATGATTTGGAAAATAAAAGTGTAGAGGCCATGGTGCTGTATCGGCTTGTCAGCCCCCCCAGTAGGGGACCCACTCCCCTAGCTAGGTAACTCAGAGACACACTGGCTCTCGAATCCTGGAGGGACCCACAAGTCCAACCACTGGCCGACTACCAAAAGTCAACCTCATTAAATATGCTCTCTCCCAAATCCTAAGGAATGTGGGGAGAGCAGATCGCTCAGGGGATGCCTCCTGGCGGGCGGGGGGGACACAAGCCATATCCAGTGGCTTGGTTTGTAACATTGGGCTGGAACCAGGCAGAAGGTGTCGGGCTTTATCCGCATGTAACGTTACCGTGAAAACAGGAAGCAGGTGATCCAGAGAATCGGGCTGAGGAATGCCGGCCAGCTCGCTCACAGGGTTTTCGGCCCGGGGGTGGCCCTGCCCTGCCACGCCACACGAGCACGTACAGAGTGGAGCAGAGCATTAGCAGAACACAGCTATATGCTCACAAACCAGGAAACCCTGCCAAAGACAAAACCCAAGTCTGAGGCAGCCACACACCATCTGTATCATAACTCTGCTCTACAGAATTAAATGATACCAATTCAGGATTTAGGCTGAAAAGTTCAAAATTCAAATTAGATTTTTGCATTCTGATGCCTCAGCCCTCGTCTCCCACACCCCCTCCTCACCATGTATCCATCTTATACTAAACGAGAAAGTGGTGAGAGATACTTGATACATAAGCAAAGATGGCGCCTAACCCTGTCAGGCCGCGCTTGAGGAATGTTTGTAGCGGATATCAAATATAAGATGTGTCAGGTTTCTGTTAAAAACCTCCTCAAGAAACCACGAGCATTAAAAATTTACACGTGGTACAACAACCAAATACGGCAAAGACAGCCGAGCTGTAGGTGGCGCCAGACTACAAGAACGCCATGGAGGTGTCACGCTGCAACAGGCATTTGTAGAATGAGAGTTGCATACAGTACAATCGCAGCAGGTCCAGCGACCATGCCAACATGACACCACAGGGGGTGACAACAGTCCACAGCACCACACATCACCCGGGTTCCAGAACCACTTTATTGTACATTATTTCACATTTGTACAAATGACGTTTACAAAAGTTATTTAACAGAAAACTGATGAGGGAAACTTTATAAAACTGACACGTTAAGTTATGCACGGGCTGCGGCAGAATCTGCATTGAGCACGCAGCCCAATTGATGCGAATTGAGGGTGGGGCCAGACATCGCGGCCAATAAGATCGGTAGGAGTTTTGGTCCAGGTCCAATGGAAGGAGGCCTCTTCATGAGCGAGTGTACTTCCCCCAGATGTGCAGCATGAAGACTGATGCAATGAAGAGGAGACTCATGACAAGGACGGGAACAGGGCCCCTGCGGCAGAGACACAGCTGGATGAGTCCCGCCAGTCGCCACATTCGTCCCATCGGGCGACTCATACTGACAAAAACCTTAAAGCATATGCTCATTTAAATCAGCTCCACGTTTAAAGTTAAAGATGAAGAAAGGGTAGGAAATAATTAAACTGCCTCTAACAGCCCAGCACCTTCTTATCTGCTGGTCAAAGTTATGAGCACAGCGAAAACTGACAGCTGCACAGGGACCCCTAGTGGAAGTCGTGTGGAACTTCTCAAGCTGAGCTGACCTCTCGAAGTTCAGCAAACTCCAAAACGCCCGATAAATTCAGCAACGCTACACTAGCATCACTCAATAGCATTTTATGGATTATCGACATGGCTTGAAAAACATTTGTACTTTATGATCGACACTGCATGGCATGTAATTAATGGCAGTGGATCACTGAAGTCGCTTCCTAGCATATAAAAGACTGCACAGTCATGTGACAGAACAGGCCATCTCCGCTTAACATCTACTCTACTGACAGACCATGACAGAAAAATGTAGACTAGAAGATGCAGTGGGGTATGTTGGGCTGATTGGCTATATGAGGCAAGCGAGATGGAGAATGGAAAGAACAACATATGATTCTTCGGCTCTGTATCCCAAATGCAAGAATAAATACCTCTGGAGGGCCCCCAAAGATTGGGGGGAGCCACCTAGAAGACATCAGGATCCGAACAAGAGGCAGAAACTGGTTCTAACTACAAACCATTAACACAACAGCCATGACCCATTTCACAGCCACATTTGTTCACTCAATTTATTATTTTTTTTTAAATAAACCCATACAACCGGTGTGGCACCTCATGGCAGCTCAAAAGCATCAGCTGATGAACTTTTCAGTTGAGCACCATCTCATCCATGAGGCACCAAGCCTCAGGCAGATGCGAAGCAGAACCTGCACACCTGGACGAGCTCAAAGCCCAAACAAGACAACCTCACATGAGACCACTAATTAGGCTCAAGCAGGCCGGCCCCGGAGACAAAGAGAGGACGGTCACCAGGCACTGCCACAGCAATGCTGCTCACCAGCCTTTCCTGTCGCCTCTAATTGATGCGACCTTTGCCGTGGTAACCTCTAATTACGCCTGGAGGAAGCAGGTCGGCAGAAAAGTAATTCCTTCACCCCGCTGTTTGGGAAACAAACATCGATAAGGAGGATGGAGAAGTGGGGCGTTCTGGTTCTGAACTGGAACGGTGCAACAGATCCTCTTTACTGCTCACATGTGCACTGAGAAGTTCACTACTTCGAAGACTACTTGGTTACACACCTTCACATATGGTGGACATCTGAACAGTCAACACTCAATGCAGGCCGTCCCAGACCAACTACACATGAACTTCTACAAAAAGATCTAAGCATCCAGATACACTTTTCAAACCCACGTTTCATTTCAACAATTTGCCAACATTTACAAAATCTATTACCATTTGACCTGACACTAGCTGTAGACCAGCACAAAGTTCACCACAGATGTTTTCTGTTCTGCATACAAATTGGTAGGCTGAATTCAGACAGTGAATAAGAGCCGTTATCAATTTAAATTGATTAATGCAGGTTTATTTTGCCTCTCCGGCAAACAACTGTCAAATCCATTTTTCAGTTACATTTCTAACA
Organism: Isichthys henryi; assembly: GCA_026776945.1. Classification (NCBI taxonomy): domain Eukaryota; kingdom Metazoa; phylum Chordata; class Actinopteri; order Osteoglossiformes; family Mormyridae; genus Isichthys; species Isichthys henryi. The sequence goes on along the minus strand of JAODJX010000136.1, from coordinate 9,468,891 downwards.
CTTAATTCCAGTTCCAGTTACACTGAAGTGTCAAATAGAGGGTAAATTATTCTGCACACTATAAAGTCACGAGTTAAAGCAAAGAAACGATCAGGTCACTGAACTGTCTCTTACAGATGTCGGAATGGCGGTGACATCGTACTAACGGATTATACAAGTTCAAAGATCGTCAGACTTACACTTTCAGGCCTGGGGAATCCTCTGTGTAGAAGCGCCACATGCCCCCTGTGCCTGCCGACGTGGTGGACCGTCCCCCACTCCGAGTGCCGCTGCCGGCAGCCTTCCTGCACACAGCACATCGGAACAATTTAAACGGGAATAGTTCATTGTCAACTATACTCACCCTGCCAGCGGAGGGGTATGTCCAGGCCAGCCTCAGTTACCCTCTCCAGGGAAGCACCGGACCCACATTACCTCTGTCTGACTGTGGAGCCCGCGGCTCTGGGGGCCACGGCTTTGCTGGGGGAGCGGCTGGAGGCGCCCACGTTTGTTGCACTCGCTGCAGGACCAGGCTGTAGGGAAATACAATATTATTAGAAACTGATATTTTATCCAATCTAGGCATTAATCGCGCATCACATAAGAATAGTGCGACACAAAAATAGTACTGTGTTTGGATACATTTAAAGTTTTAGTTTATACTGCAAGATTCTGACAAAATATGCAACTAACCGCGACAGAGGAAAAAATAAGTGCGTGGAAGCTGCACATTAAGGCGTATTTCAGCAGCCATTAAAGGATACTGAGCAAACCCAGCATCAGAAAAGTCACCATCACGGCAAATACAAACTGTCAAATATAAAAGTAGACCATGTTTGGCGAACGTGTGAGCATTTGGTACGGCTCCTTTACCCCTGATCATATTAAGACAGCCACGTCTGCAAACATGGTTGCCATCTAGTCTTGGCAAAGACATTCATTTGTGTTGAGGCAGCCGCGGAAAGAACAGACCGTTAATATTTTACGACAGAATCCCATCAAATATCCAGAATTTCGTCTCATTTACATTATGCTCAGTGACAAAAACGATCAAACTAGGCAATGTACCACTCAGTCCAGTCAGAGAATAAGGAACACCGCTAAAAACCAAACGGGATAACTGAAAACTTAGTCACGACAAAGCACATTCAGACAACACAAACACTAAACTTAAATGTAACTCTCACCATTTTCAGTATTACTTGAAGACCTCAAGACACTGTGCTTAACACAACACCAGCAAAACGACCCCCTACTTCAGACCAAAGGGAAACTGAGAAGAAATGACTATAGTGCAAAAGGAACACGACAACACAAGGTAGGACCTGCATAGGTGGCTAAAGATACGCCTGTATTTTGTCGAAACTCTTCTCGCGATTACTGCATAATTTGCTACTGGTCTGTAAAATAATTTTACATCTACATTTATTATTAACGTACAACTATTTGTAACAAAACAATAAAGTTAATTTAAACAAAATTGTATGTTTACTTATCAGGTAATATTCTAGACACAAGCGCAGTATAAGATGATGTGTAACAAAAGGCCCCCGGTACAGCAGTGACGGTTGCGTCGCGATAGTCTGATCTTTGATGGGGGATATCGGCGTCATTTGGGCTCTAGCTAAGCGCGTTGGTGACATAGTATCCCATGGAAAGCTCGAGCCATGATGGATACTGTAGGTCTGTAGTGTAATGCCTTATGTCATGTGAAGTTTGAAGTGTAACTATTTGCAAACGTCGCTTAACGTGTCGTTGCGAAAGGGAGCCAAGGGTAAGTTTCTAAAGCTCCTTATATCACAAATAGTAGTGTAATATGGATATGTATGTAATTTGTTCTGTTGTACAAATCAACACCGCTGTTAGGTGAATGACGTGGGTATTTAATGACGCGCATTCTTTAGTTAAGTACAATAAGGTCGCCCTTCTGTTTTAAAAGTCAGACTGTAATTAGAAGTGTGGTGAATCCCAGTTCATGATCTACGACGCTAGACTGTGATAAGGAATCGTGGCCGCCTTAATGGCGCATTATATTCGGTATAATAATCTAACCCAACATTTAAAACTGTAATTTAGATGAATGAATGAATGAATGGATGAAGTACGAAAGTTCATCTTCATATGTGATCTTGTTAGAGAATGGGGATAGTGAATATCTGAATTTTATGTAGCTTCTCTGCCCTGTATTTGTTATAAAATATACAGTGTCTCCTGGATTTACTTAAAAACAACGTCTCCAATATATAAGTGCAGCAGGTCTGTCCAGTGAGGTTTTTCTGAAGAAACTTCAGTGCTGATGACTGACGGATGGGCCTGTGTTTCGGTGTTCGCAGGATGCTGAAGGTGGTTTTCCTGCACCCCGACCTGGGCATCGGGGGTGCCGAGCGGCTGGTGGTGGATGCAGCTGTGGCCCTGCGCTCCCGTGGCTGTGCCGTGCAGATTTGGACGGCACACTACGAACCCCGGCACTGCTTCCCGGAGACCCGTGACCCGGACCTCCCTGTGGAATGCGTGGGGGACTGGCTGCCCACCAGTATTTTCGGGTACTTGCACGCTCTGTGTGCCTACGTGCGCATGGTTTACGTGGCCTTGTACCTCATCTTCTTCAGTGGGGTGGAGTTCGACGTGGCCTTCTGTGACCAGGTGAGGCTCTTCTCGTGAAGGTTCAGCTAGAGTGTTTCAACATATGCCTTATGCTATCCTTCATACCCTCATGAATCCCAAGGATTTTCGGATGTCCCTTGGTAGGTAGAAGGTCTTCTGCTTATTTTTGGTACAGAGCTGATTGCATTTGGCTCACAACCTCTTCGCTCAAGGCCGTTTTTAGCCCTGTCTAGCTCTTGGCTCTAGTATATCCTGGAGTCGTTCCTGGGGCTGGTTTTCAGCAGCTGTTCTTATTTCCGCCAGGTGTCGGTTTGCATCCCCATCCTGAGGTTGGCTCGCCGGAGGAAGAGGGTCCTGTTTTATTGCCACTACCCTGACCAGCTGCTCACCCAGCGACACTCAGCCTTGAAGAGAATCTACAGGGCACCCATCGACTGGCTGGAGGAGATCACCACGGGCATGGCGGACTGCGTGCTGGTCAACAGCCGCTTCACGGCCGGCGTCTTCAAGCGCACCTTTGCCAGCTTGGTGGGTGTCCGCACGGATGTCCTGTACCCCTCCCTCAACCCGGCGACCTTCGACGGGGAGCTGGAGGAGCTCGACGGCCTCGTGCCGGACAGCAAACGCTGGCTGTTCCTCTCCATCAACCGCTATGAGCGTAAGAAAAACCTTCCACTGGCGTTGCATGCTCTGGAGGCTCTTCTGGCCCGGCTGAACCCGGAGCAGCGGGAGCAGGTCCACCTGGTGCTGGCGGGCGGCTATGACGAGCGGGTGGCGGAGAACGTGGAGCATTTCTCAGAGCTGAAGGCCCTGGTGTCGACTCTGGGCCTGGAGGGCTATGTGACGTTCCTGCGCTCGCCGTCAGACCAGCAGAAGGTTTCGCTTCTGCACCACAGCAGCTGCGTGCTCTACACACCCAGTGACGAGCACTTTGGCATCGTCCCCGTGGAGGCCATGTACACACGCTGCCCCGTTGTGGCCGTCAACTCCGGCGGCCCACTGGAATCCGTATCCGACAAAGAGACTGGATTCCTGTGCCCGCCCCGAGCAGAGAGCTTTGCCGAAGCCATGGAGAAGTTCGTGAATGACCCACAGCTCCAAAGGGAGATGGGGGAGGCGGGCAGGAGGCGCGTCCTGCAGAAGTTTTCCTCGGATGCCTTCTCGGAACGGCTCTACCGTTACATCTCTCAAAATAGCGTCGTGGCAGAATGATCTCCCTGGAGACCAATGCGCATTCTCCTGACCATCGCAGGCGCCGCTGCAGACGAGCCGTCTCTCGGCCGGCTGTCGAAGGCATCCAGCCCTCTGAAAGGAGGCGGGAGGGTGAACTTAATGATGAGGCAGCGATCTGACTATGCCTGGAACGGGACAATGAGGAACAGCAACAGAGTCCTCCTTTGAAGGTTGTTAGGGAATGTTTCTGCCACCTTATATATGATGTACATTTTTATGTCTGTCAATACGTGTTTTTTTTCCCTTCAGCAAGTAGCTGTGGTCTGTTAATAAAGTGAGGAAATGAAGGCATGACACTTTGTAGCTTTTCAATCCACTTTTTAATGTCGGGTCAGCCGTATATGCAGGTATAAAGTGGTATGAAACTGTGTTTCTGGTGTTTAGACTTTATTATATGTTGGAGAATGCGCCAAAGCTTTGCACTCCAACTTATGTCAGGGAAAGCGCCAAAGCTTTCACCCTAACTGCTGCACACATCAAATA
>JAODJX010000136.1:9447089-9457742 GCA_026776945.1 Isichthys henryi | reverse complement strand
TCTATCTAAATGTGGTCCCAATCTTCCTCTGTTTAAGCAGGCCTTCTGCCTACATCTATCTAAATGTGGTCCCAATCTTCCTCTGTTTAAGCAGGCCTTCTGCCTACATCTATCTGAACCTGGTTCCTATCTGCTTCAGTTTTAACAGGCCTCCTGGCTCCCTCTATATAAACAGGTCACCTGTCTGCCTCTATCTGAGCCTGGTCGCTGTCTGCCTCTGTTTAAAGAGGCTTTCCATCTCCCTCTATATCAAGCCATCCCTTTTCCACTGTCCTCCCATTCCAGAGGCTGACATACACCTTTTTCTTAGCGGCATCGTTACGACAGTGATAATAAGACTTAACCAAAAACATCCCCAGAAAGCAATAAAGATCGACCCGTGTTTCCACTTTTCATTAAATGCAGCCTCTGGACCTCCTTATCCTGTCAGCGTGACGGCTGGCTGCTGTCTCTGGACGCCATGTGTCAGAGGGTAGGAGGGGAAGGAGGGGACTGAGATTTCCTGAGTGCGACACAGCAGACTGAGAGCTGTCTGCCTCGCTGCTGACGAGCAAACAGTTTGTCGGTGCTGTGGATGCGGCCCAGCTGGCCCCAGTGCCTGCCTAGAGGGGTGGAGATTTAAATAGGGCTGGGAAAAGCTCCTTAATTGGCCGGAACTCCTAGACTGACAGCTGATCACTCCACACTTTGATTGAGCTCCCAGACACTTTGAGCCTGAATATGTCTTCATCTGTCATGACTTTCAGAAATGCTCACGAGAATGTGGTAGGTTTTTAAAAAGGGCATTCAGGTTGTAGGACCTCAGGATCAGAGCTGAGAACCAGACAGGGACGTTACCATAAGGGCAGGAGGTGAGGGTATCATGTCGGCATGACGATGGAGGATCCGCACACATGTTATCCAGGTCCTGCAATAGGGAGATCCCTTAACGGAGAGGCTGTCCATGTCCCTAATGTGCTGCAGAAATTGGATACTTATCCAGAAATCAATGCCGACCACAGCAGTGACATACCACAAAAAGTAGAGGTCGGGGGGGTGGGGCGGCAGCGGTGTTACAGACAAGCCTTGAGATGCTCATTTAAACAGTCAAACACTTGGGATCGAGCTATGGTCTGCCCACGTGTGGGTGTGGGATGGAGGACAGAGGTGTGAGGTGACTCCCAATGTCTTACGTGTGGAGCTGGAGTGGGTGGGCAGCACAGATGGGGTGATGTCCCAGTGTGCTGGGCTACTCACTGAGACCCTAGTCAGCATCTCTCGTAACCAAGACTGCAAGCGCAAAGCACACATGTGGCGACTCACTGTGCTATTCTCTACTGCGCCTTACAAGGTCGAGGTAAAACCAATAACATTGGGCTGAGCAGATGAGCTTGTTGAGGTTACCATGTTCTGACTTGCACAAAACTGCAGTGCTTTATGGAGGGATTCAGCTAAGAGCCCTACCATGAAGTCCTCTCTCTCTTTCTCTCCCTCCTTCTCTCTCTCTCCACTTTCAAACCCTGCTGCATTCTTCTCGGATAAACCCCCATGATAAAGGCCGACAATTGTGTGTCCCTGAGTGTTGCAGCCCTGAGGGATTATACTCAGCCCCCTCCCACCCCCACCACCGTGAGATTAATGGGAGCTCTTTCTGATGGGTAATGGGCTCACAAGCAGGAGGATTGATGGAAAGGGGGGAGACGGTGACCTGTCCTGCTATCGATCCTGCAGCCTTCATACCGTGTGGCTGCTGAAAAATGGGCACGCTGGTGGTACTCGCAGACCATGCTGCTCTCTACCGCACACTGTGTATAAATTACTGCCCCCCAGAAAGGCTTGGGATACAGAAATTAAACTTCAAAAAAAGAAAAGTCAAATTTAGAGGGAGAAGCAGAAGACAGATTTGCAGCTTTTTGTTACTGGCTGTGTGTTTGTCAGTAGCAGAGGTGGACATTTCAGGTCCAGAAAGTAAAAATCCAGGCCAAGATTTTGTTTCAACCAACCAACTGAGTATAAAGAGTCACAGACACAGAGTACTCAACTAATTCGTTGGAACAAAATCTTGGACTGGATTTTTACTTTTTTGGACCTGAAATGTCCACCTGGTCATTAGACTGTGTTTCTCTGGTTCTTTGCAGTGTGGTGAGATGGTGAAAGCCGGTAAATGACAATGTGACATAAAAAAATATCTGAATTTCATTATAAATGGAGTCAGGAAGATGCAAAGCAAGGCTGCAGAAACAGGACTCATAATGTCACCCATGCACAAAGTTAGCCGTGACTGTGGTCCCCCCCCCCACACACATCACTCAGAGTCCCCATAACCCAGGAGAAACACATTTGACATTTAACAATTTCATAATGGCCACAAGGTATCTCCCCTGTTAATTAATGGCCCCCTTTGAGGTTATTAAGATAAGGCAGAAATGCCCAAGGCCCTTCATTACACTGTGGTGCAATTACAGGGCTGCCGTCTTGGCCAAGTGCCTGCTCGGAATGCTGGGAAAAGACCATTAGCCTGGTCTCAGCTAAGCAGGGAATAATATCCCTGATAAACACAGGCTAATTGCCAGGTTCCGGTACAAGTGCTGGGAATCGATGACGTCGATTAGGGAGCCACAAAGAGGGCAGAGCGGGCAAGACGGCGGAAAGGTCACTCCACGAAGTGTCGAGCGTGACCCCCACCTGCCTGAGATGGCGGTCTACATGTATGTGCCACTCCATCTTCAACATCCATTCATCCAATTAGAGATCCAGAGCCAATCCTGAGAAACGTGAGATGTGAGGTGCTAGACCCGAACACACACACTCATTATTATAATTTGACAGGAGCAGTGGTTCCTGCCCTCCCCCAATCCAGAATGTTTTCATTCCAACCCCACCTTAGTCAGGCTTATATGGTCCTTAATAGGCTAATAATGGATGTTGCAGGTTGAAAACAGTGTGGGTTGGAATGAAAAATTTCTTGACTGACCCAAGACACCCGGAATCTGGACCAGCAGGAATCAGAGCTTCATGCTCCCAGAACTGTCGTTGCAGAACAACTCTTGGATCCATGTAGATTATTCATGTTCCTGGAATGTTCCTTTGGGTTGCTGTCCACGTTGTGCTCAATGTAAAGCCAAATTATTTTAATCATTCAATCCCTAGTTTCTTGCTGTTAAATTTTAGGGATTAACAAAGCAACTCTTTTAGCAACCTGGCTTATCGGTTTTAATATTCCATACTAGCTCTGAAAAGCAGGTTACGGATGACAAGTTAAAATCGGTGATTAGTTGTAATCTTAACTTGAAGTCTACGTATACAGCTCTATTAATAAATACGGATGTTATATTATATGAGTGTCATATGTGTATCGTAATTCTGCCTTCAGATATTATGCCTGTTGATTCAGGTCATAAAAGCACATACCGTGGCGTTGCAGGCTGATTTTATCTACAAATTCCTGGAAGGTAAAGTAATCGGTGGGTAGATTTTGCCACCTGCCGGAAATAGCAGGAATTGCACGCATTTTGCAGCGTTAGACTCAATACAAACCTGTAAAGGGAGCACATTCAGTACAGAATCTTTTGCAAGAGCTGAAAAATAATTGATTTTTAAGTATAATCAGTTTTAATTTTGGAAGCTACGGTATTTTATGTAGTTCCGTATTAAAAGGCGGAGTATATTACTTATGCCGCGATGTCATGCAGCCAAGATAGTTTTATTTAAACTTGTGTACAACTTCTCGATACAGCTAAAGTAGGTGAACGTATAACACGGAACATACAGCAAATGGGACAGAAACTTAATGTTAGTTCTTAATTATGGATTTGTAAATCGATTATGTAAAATAAATTTCGAAAAGCCAATGTGGACTAAAACCGACCATTTATGAAAAATGTTACGTTTATCATACTCCACACATACGAGTGTTCGGATGATTTTGCTAAAATGGAGATAACTTTTGAATTAAAAATCAGACACCTTAATGAGATTCACCAGTAATCCATGTTTATAACGGCACAGACAAGGAAGCCGCAATGTACGCGACACTTACGGTTACACACACGCACACACACACACACACACACACATTCTATGGGAACCATGACGCGGTTATGACGTAATAACATTAATACACGAATACACATGTTAATTTACTTCCTGTTAACCGCAAAATTGGTCCTACCGACCAACCCTGTGGCGTCACAATACTCTCTTCCTCCGGAGATACAGACGTGTAAAAATCTGGATTAATACAAACATACAGGCAGCATCCAGTTTATCAAGGGCACCTGTCTGCTAATTCTCCTATAACCTCATTTACAAGGTGCGGCTGACCAGGGCGTTTTTGTTAATGGCACCGTTAACTGTAAACTCCAGACACTGTAGTGTGTGAAAATCCTAGGAAGGTGGGAGTTCTGGAGATGCTTGGACCAGCAAATAAGGCACCAAAAATCACACCCTATTCAAAATGGTTTAGACTAGCAGTCTTAGCCATTATAATGCTTAGCCAAACAGTAACTAAGCCTCTCGATTGTGTGTGTGCTGGTATGTGTTCGGCAGGGTGTACCTAATGAAGTGGCCACTAGTGGCCGTCATGAAAACCACTAAATATTTCTCCTAAACTGCATTTCTGGCAGATAAATGGTTTTTTGCCTTATAAAGGAGTTACTATCATAGCGAGTAATCTATTTTACTGCGGTTTTATTGGTATCTTTTTGACAGTACTATGAAAACTCATCAAATAGTTGTAAAACGTAGTTGTAAAAAAGCAGAATTGTCTTACATGGGGGGTCATGGGGGGCTGGGGGTCTATAACAGGGAGCACAGGATTAATGGCTGGAGAACATCCTGGAAGGGATGCCGACCCATCGCAGTCTTACAGTATTTTAGATAAAAATACTAAGAGACGAAGTTTCTCAAACTCGACAAGAAATGCAGCAACAAGGTGGGTGAGTCTTTGCTTGTGTGGGAGCTGTGGCGCGATGTCAGTTTTAACCCTCCTACACTGTAAGTCACTTGTGTTTAATGCTGATCGGTACAATATACAATAATGTATATTGGAAATACATAAGTAGTTTTTAACTGGCCACAGGCATGAGGTGTATCAATAAGAAATGGACAGTCTTGTTCCCAGTGGTTTTTCAAACACCATGGAGAAATTACTTTTTCAGATTTTGTGGTCATTTTGCAGTGATGTGAGATGAGCAGTGTTAGTATTTTTTATAATAAATCAAGAATAGCGTGAAATGAAATTATACAGTTGCTATTATGTGAAATACAGTTAAATGTCAAATAAATCAATATAAAAGGATTCAAAAACAGAGGAAAGTTAGGATGATTCCTAGGCCCCCTGTCAGGGGCCCCTTAGTGACAGGGACCCCCAAAAAATGGAACATAATTGGATTAGTCTGGATTGTGGGTTCATTGTCATATACTTTCATGGGGCCCAAAATATATAGTCCCACCTTTATGTATTACATTATTGTATGTTAATCGTTGTTCTCTGACAGTGGACCTTTTAAATCCTCTTGTCATGGTCTCGGGAGTTTCTGGCATGGGGGCGGGGCATCGTGCAGGTGGGGAAAGGAGGCGCTCGGTTCACTTGCGACTCACAGGGAAACAGGAGTTAATTGAGAGAACAGGGAACACAGGGAACGCTACGAAATAAAAAGGACTGCGAGGAGTCAAAACTAAAAAAGGTATAAAGTAACTAAAAGAACAAAATTATCAACAAAGGGAAACTAGCTACACGGAGAACTAGCAGGGAATCAAAAATAGCAGAAACCACAGGGAACAGGAACAACATCAATGACTCCAGAAGGAACAGAACAGTATCGGGAACCTAAATACAAACAGGCTAACGAGAGTAATACAGGTCACGTGAAAACAATTAGCAAGGGCTAGTAAAACTGGCAACAGACACCTCTATGCATTTCCTCCTTTCAAAATATACACTTTATTAGGTACACCTGCCTGTTGGTATAAACAACCTGCCCCCCTAACCCCCTATACAGGGAATGATGTGACACCACATGCAGGCAGGGTGAAGCGATTCACTGTTTGACTTCTGCATTACAGCTTATAGCGTCTGCAGAGTGTGGCGCAGTAATTGACTGTTCTGTGACAAGAAAAATAATACCTTATTAATGAGAGTTCAGGGGGGGCGGTCAGACTTATTAAAGCTATTAGGAAGACCACAAGCACAGAAAAAACAGCCGTGTGTATCAAGGCTTCTCAGGGCGCACAACTTACATACCACTACTAGGTGTACCTAATAAAATGGCCACTACAATCACTGTATTTATATGCTGCGGAAAATAAAGAGGAAGCTAACCTTTATCCATAACTTGATATTTGAATCAAATGTATTTTAATGGGACTTTAAAGATCATTCGAAATGCAAACACCTGCTTCCCCTACGACAGAGACATTACGGACGGCCGAGCATCTCGCCGACTCAGAAATGCAGCCAAATGAAGAAGGACGAAACCAACGCCTTACATACAGATTTATTTGCTTAAAAGGCGGGGTTCAGACACCATAGTTTCATGCATGCAGAAATGCAATGGCCGATGCAAGAAACACAACATTTTCCCGCGTAGATTACAGATGTTTTAAAACAAAATGTATCCTTTTATCAAATCCCTGTAATCCCGGATTGGTTTAGCCGCGTTGGTCCAGGCGTGTATGTTGCCCCCTCTACCGTTCATCGGGTTGCCTGCTTTGCGGCTGCTTGCATCCTAATTAGACATTTGATTTCGTATTAGTTATGAATGCATATAGATCGCGCTTCGTGTTAATACATCAGTGACGTTATGCATTGCCGTAGATATGCTCAGATGCAGGCGATGATCGTATCTGCAGCCCACGCTCGCATCCCATAGGCCGTCGTCATGTTTTCCCTGCCGGCTCTGCTGCAGATGCTACTCCTCCTGTACCCCGCGCACTGGCCGGGTGCCGTCTGCAGCCCCACCGACGACAGCGCGGCGCGGGGCGGCCACGGAGAGCACGGCGAGCCGGGCCACAAGGAGCCGCACCAGGACTCCTACAGCACGTTCGCCTCCGAATTTCTCGAGTCTAGATATCTCTCAGATGAGGGTAAGTTTTACTTCTGCAGCAGTGCTCCAGTGCTGTTGTCGCCATTATTATTATTATTATTATTATTATTATTATTATTATTATTATTATTATTATGCACTAAGACCTTAAGATAAACAATGCATTCCTTAATTGATCTGTCATCCCCCATTGCCCTTTGAATTGCACTGCGTTTTCATTGAATTCGCTATCCGGTGTTAATCTGACGGTCCTGCGACGATGCTTTTGTCATCCTGAGATGAAGCCGCTCGGTCTCGGTGACTGTGAATGTGGGGGGTGGGGGGTCGTACAAAGGGGCTCACCAGACGTGTGTGATTAAAATGCGATCAGTAGCCCGTTGCGCCGCCAGCACCGTGTTCAGCGCCCGCTGACACCTCCGGCTTCATGTCCGTTCAAAGCCAGCGCCTGCGAGCTTCAGTCTGTGTGTCAGTTACTCTGTGTGTCAGTTACTCTTCTGTAGATGGGAGACTTTTCGCAGAGGACCGATATAACAGTGATTGGTTTACACGCTCATTCACTAATTCCTAAATTAAACAGAGTCTTATTATTGAGTCTTATTATTATTTATTATTGAAAGCTACATACGTACTTTTGTGAGGAACTATGTTATCAGAAGCTGTGTTTTCACTTGTTTTAAAAGCTTCTTTGGACAATTGGCTCGCAAGTAGACAGCGCTAAACAAAAGTGTGAACGACCACCATGACTCACTGTAGTCGTATCACTCAAACCGCTGGCCGGGCTGGTCTGGGATGCATTTGACCAGCAGTAAAGTGACTACTTTCCCAGTCACAGGATTCCAACTCAACCTCCCAGAAGTGAACGCAGATCACTAACGTACTGAGCTACAGACCACATCTATTGTTATTCTGGTGAAAATTATCAGTTTGACGCCATATGTGTTAAGAAAACAGAATACTTAAGGTAGAATCTCTGAACGTTATCTTACTGAAAGCCTAATCCTGAAGTTGTATCCTTGGGTGCCTTTGGATAAGTTATATACTCAGTTTCAGTTATAGCTAACTGCATAAATGCTGAAGTCGTGTGTCAGCATTTATGTGATCAATAGCCCGACCGTTTTTTTTTTTTAAGTATTCAAGTGGCAATACAAACTTTTCTCAACATTTGTTTCATAGGATATCCCTTCCCAACTGCCCCTCCTGTAGATCCCTTTGCCAAAATCAAAGTCAGTGACTGTGGCATAACCAAGGGCTGCATCAGGTAAGACGGCCGGATGTTGTCTTGTTAGATATTGCAATATATTTACATTACATTTACTGCGTTTGGCAGAAGCCCTTAGCGAGAGCGACTTACATAAGCATTAGAAGTCTCACCAGTGAGTACATTCTGATACTGGTTCCGTAGAACCTGGTTAAGAATCTCTCTGAAGAACTCTGTTGGCAGGTAATGCAGTCTTTTTTTCCCATAATGCATCGTGTTGGATACTGTATCACATCTCATGTGAGTTACCTTGGAATATGTTGTGTCCATTATTGTTACATGTTGTGTAACATATTGCGTTAGTTATCAGAATCAAGTTTTATTAGCAAAGTATGCATACATGCAAAGAATCCAACGTGGTGTGTTTGCTTCTAATACACATAGAAAGTACAAGGGTGCAATAGTCCAAAGATGGATTGCAGATCAGGCGTTGAGAGGTGCAACCGCTCAGGAGAAAAAGATGTTCTTTTGTCTTGATGCGGTGGATAGATATCGTGTTAGATGCCTTGATATAGAGTTAGATATCATGGTTAAATGTTAGGTATCACATATGATATGATGTCAGACACAGAGCAGTTGTCAAACCCAGCTGGTGGGCAGTGGGGATGTCAGGCAGTCTGCTCCCTCGTGATTTTGATGTCACTATAATTCATGCAGCTGCAGACTGTAAGACGTGTCGGGAGTGTTTCGTGTGACATTCATCCATTTCAGGCTTTCGTGCTGAGGTATGTCCTGCCCGCCGGCTTGCTAAAGTACCGTTGCTGAATGATGAGAAGACGGAAACACGACGGGCTTGTGCCAGTGACATTCCTGTGCAGGAGAGCAGAGCTGGGTCTTACCGGGATGGTTTAGGGACAAGCTTTTCAGCATGAAAATATAGCGAATGTTCAGTGTGTTAATAAATAATCAATAATAAGTACTGCCTTAGCTGACAAAGTACTGATCATTTGATCCATCCATCCAGCTGATTATGCTCGGCGATTCATTAGATGCAGAGCTGCACCATATATCGTTTCAGCATCATCTTCACGACGTGCACATGCGTTGTAGTCAGATCGCAGGACCTGCGATGTCAACTAAGGCAAATGAAATCAAACATGCTACTATGTGTTTACTGTTTGATCCAGATGGATAATTCATACGGTTCACATGTTCCATGACTGATCCACATGAGAAATCTGTCCGATACAATTTACTCCGATTTAAGTGTTTTTGGATGCAAGGAGTTTGTTGCTAGTGAGTGACGTGCAGGTTGTGCATGCACAGCGAACCACCGATCAGTCAGGGCTGGGCGACGTGCGAAATTCATATCGACATCGCATGTTATGCATCAGTGACTCTCATATTGCAAGCAATTAGCTGGGTTGAGATGGGACTTTTTCGAACCTTCATACTGTTTGGACACTATGGCACAGTATACGGTATTTTCGAAACTGCAATCCAGTTCCAGTATTTTTAATTGTTGGTGATCAGAATAGCTGAATGTGCAGGGGGGGGGGGGGTTTAAGTTTGGTTAAATCATTGTTACTCTGTCCTAGGAAAAAGAAATGATCAAGTTCTGTAATTTTAATGATCCTTGTCTAGGTTTTCTGTCATATGTTTAAAAATCAGTTTAAAGTTTTACCTCCTCTGTTTCTGAATGAGCTCTCAGCCAATCATAATCATTTTAATCCTTTGCTACTTAAATCAGTGATAGACGGGTTTCTTAGCATCCAGCTAATCCTGCTTGCTCAGATCATGGGCCTTATCTTCTATCGTTAAAGAGGATGGGAAGGTCGGGGATGTTGAAGGTGCAGGTTGTTCTCTGGTTGAGTCAGAGGTGGGTCGAACTGCAGCTCGATGCCTGTGAGGTGGGTGAAGGAGCACAAGGGTGTTAAGAGCCTGAGATTCTGTAGTCTGGGATATATGAGCACATGGGGGTATCCCCAGTCACCAGGCAGTAAAGGCTCTGTCTATTTGGGGCGAAACTGAAGACTTTAAGCAAAGCGTGGTTCCTAAGGTAGATCTGACTTTTCATCTCCAGCCGAGGAGGAGAGGTGTAGATTAAGACGAGTCTGTAGGCAGTGAAAATGATGACTGGCGAAACCAGTGAATAAGTTGTGTTAATGTTGGCCGCTGTCGTCCCCCCCCGCAGGTATGGGAAGCCGGGCTGCGATGCAGAGACGTGTGACTACTTCCTGAGCTACCGCAGAATCGGCGCGGACGTGGAGTACGAGATGAGTGCCGACACAGACGGTTGGGTGGCTGTGGGATTTTCCTCGGACAAAAAGATGGTAAACGGCGGGGGGGGGGGGGGGGGGGGGGGTGGCGGGGGGCTGATGTATGGCTTTTGAGATTGAGCCCAAAAGGGGGGGGCAAAAGGGAAATAGG
>JAODJX010000136.1:9353673-9376997 GCA_026776945.1 Isichthys henryi | reverse complement strand
TGACCCAGGCGGAGACTCGAACCCGGGTCCCAGAGATGTGAGGCAACAGTGCTAACCACTGCACCACCATGCCGCCCTAAATGTATATATACATTACAGGGCAAATGGAGACGCCACTTAGTCTGACTGCATATCTTTGGATCATGGGAGAATCTGGAGTAACATTACAACACCAGGTGAGATAAAGCAGCGAGTGGCTCCGAAAATCCTCCTCCTTTTCGTGTGAAGTGGCCACAGTCGCATTTCCTCATGTGAGACACAAGACGCAAGACCTCAAAGCTGCGTCACTGTCACCGTCATGCCGGCTCATTGTTCTCCAATGAGAAGCCTCCTTGTTCCCGGCTGTATCTGGCAATCCCTTATCTGTGGCGCGGAGGACAATCTGCCCAGGTCACCAGCACGATGTCGATAAACCCATGTCAGGCTCCCCAGGCTGTTCTCCCTTCCTCAGAAATCACCTGGCAACCTTTCGACGTGCATCTTCCCTCATCGTGTCTTAGTTGGGGTTTGTCCTGTTCCTATGAATCGTAAATGTGCACACCTTTCATTTACAATAGAGGTTTTTTTAAGGGTAGAAGCTCATTGTCACCAAGGATTGCATTTCTTAATCACTAGTGGGGCTAAAAATGTTTTAAGAATATTGTGCGTATTGTAATATGTAGAAAGGTATGCAACCACAGTAATAACCAGGTCTATTTACGAAGGTTGAAAATTCTCCTATTATACTGAGACAAAGATGTTGTTGGTAGTTTTTTATTTTTTTATTTTTAAAAAAAAAGTAAAATGTCCTGATGACAGAGGTGGAAAGTTCAGGTCCAGTAAGTACAAATCCAGACCAGAATTTTGTTTCAATCAGCCAGTTGAGCATAAAGAGTCACAGTACTGAAATGGATGGTTGAAACAAAATCTTGGTCTGGATTTATACTTTCTGGACCGGAGTTATCCACCTGTGCCTACTGAAGTTAAAATGATAATACTGGTAATAGAAGGCAGACAGGGGGATCTGGAACACCCTCCACAGTCTTTCATTAGAAGAACACTCAGGTCCAGTTTTCCACCTAAAATAATGATCTTCTGATTCATCCATTTGTCCTTTTATGGATTTCACCTAACTGCATGTGTTTGGACTGCAGGAAAGGCCCTTCTGATGTGGGGAGATCATGTAGATTCCACACATACACAGCAGGGGTTTCTTTCCACCCCTAATCAGTGCTACCTTCTAAGTCAATCTGCTCTCCAGTTATAAATTATAACTCCAAAATGTATCCGGCTTCACAGTATGTCTCCATTTCTTCCACCTAGAGAATATCTGGCTCTAAACCCTTGTGTCACCTGCTACTGAGAAATTTCTTTGGCGCACCCAAACACACGAGTGATTTGTTTTTGTTTCTGAGCTGGTATGTGATACTAGAATTGTCTAACTCTGCAGGGAAATGTTACCAAACCAGCCAGTCTGGTTCCTTTAGAACACCGGACACTGACTCAAAGTTCTGTTTGTGGTAGTCAAGCCCTCAGAAAGGGCATTTCTTAGTCACAGTGAAGACCTCAGCACAGAGAGTTCAGAGTCACAGTGAAGACCTCAGTAAGGTGAGCTCAGAGTCACAGTGAAGACCTCAGCAAGGCGAGCTCAGAGTCAAAGTTAAATCATCTATACAAAGAACACAGAGGCGAAGAGACACAGGCAGCACAATGCTGGATCTCTTGGGGGTAACTGTATCCTCTTATTCTTTACTCATGCTTACAAGCTTGTACTGCAACACTTCATACACCTGGGTGGTTTTTTTTAAGCTACTTGGCTTGTGGTGACTCGTGAGAGGCTGAGCCCCTTTGTCTCGATCCTGCAACTCTGTCTGTGGCTGGTCCTCCTCCTACCAGCGGCCGTTCTTGGCTTGGGACACTCTGCTCAGTTCAGTCTCCGCATAGAACAAACCTGTACACCATCTCATTTTTGTTGATTGGGCCTCCGATCTGGGACGCTCACACGTCGATAGACGGCTTATTACCTCGAGCAAAGCTATTCCCGCAGGAACCGAATTCACTCTGTCTTGCTTTGAATTTCCAACAGATCGTCATTGGCTTCCTGTTTGTCATTGTGTTCGTTTCCAAGGATATAAAGGAGGTGAGTTATGTCCTGTTTTCAGGGGGAATTTAGGGACTGCTTGAGGTACTTGAAAATTACTGATAGTACAGTGAAATTGGTGTGTGTCACAGGTGCTAGTCTGAGTTAAAAAAAAACCTTGAAAACTGAGATTGTACAACTTGTGCGGTGAATCCTGAGTGAGAGATGGAGTGATGTGTGTGAAGTAAAAGCACAGTCACCTTTATTAATACCTAATGAGTCATATCATTCTGGGTCACTGCAATTACCTCCCAAGTATGTCCCTAGCAGGTACTCCAGTGTCATCAATAAAATCTATATAAATATATATGCTTGGCAGCCCCATTTTGTGATTTAGCAGGCAGAATAGATTTTGAATTGAAACATAACTAAGTAAATGAATGAATTAAAAAAAACAACTAGTTCGACACACTACTTGAATGTATTTTTCTGTTTCAGCATCAACTGACTAACCGTCAGCAGAAGGAGTCACTTGGGAAGGGGGGGGGGAGCAGTAGGCAGGCTAAGCTCTTCTTACTGTAAATCCCTACTGGCATCCCCGCGAGCTAGAAACGGGTGAATAAACATTAATGCAGGCTGGATCCCCTGGGGTGCTGCTCAAAATGCTAACAGCCATGTTATGTTCCAGGGCTGGAAGGGGCCAGCACAGAGAGGCCGGGAGCACCAGGAGCACCAGCAGCACCAGCAGCCCCGAAGCAAGGTGGCCCAGATCCTCAAGTGGAAAAAGGTGATGTAAAAACTGGTGTGAGGCGCCCTTCAGCCCACACGGAACCACACAGTACTCCCACAACTCCATTTTAACAGCTGCCCACTTCCACAAAGGACAGGAAGCTGACAATTATAGCGTTACAGGTTAAATCTGTGTAAGAATCTGAAAAATTGAAAATCTTCATATTTCATCCAAGGACACAAAGCAGTAGTATCTAATAGTATTTGTTTGTTTCTTTTTTGGGAAAACGAAGTACAAAATTATTACAAATGCTCATCCATAATCTAAAACCATAGCCGCTATCTATAGATTTATTACATGTTTATAATTCTGTAAAACATATCCTTTAAGCATCCCTAAAATGATCCATGTGCCTCCCCAGCCACGCATATTTAACAAGGACGTCACTGACAATGACCTCAAGGTGATGGCCACTATCCTCTCCGCCGGCCTGGTGGACGTGGACCCCTCATCCGTGCAGCAGCTCAAAGAGTTCCGTGACCTGCGGGGGGCTTCGACCTGAGCGGCTTGCGGCCCTCTGACATCGGTGGCTGGTTAGTGCTGAAGGGACACGGCAGCTGGGTGCTTGGCAACAGCGCCCCCCCCCACATTCACTCTAATGCCCACTAACGCGAACTGCCCATCCATGAGCTGCTAACTCTTTGATCCAGGTGTGGGATTCCTCGCGTCAGGATGGATCTTCCTTTGAGACCAGGTTCTTCCCGCTTTAAAGACAATTGTCCTCTTTTCAGAAGACAGCAAAAGCAGATTCAGAAATTGGCCAAACTGTGGGAAGTTTTCCATCCTATTTCACATCACTCTGAATTCAGGGACTTACCACAACAGATCAACTGATCTTCCCATGGACAGACAAGGAAAGAATGAATGAACGAATGTGTTCAATGTAAATACATTTATCAAAATCGCAATTAAATAGTATTTAAAATGGTATTAACAGTTTAAAGGTTTTTACATCAGTTTATTTAGACTGGATAATGCTACACATCATTAATGTGATTGGCTACTCCTCTGTAGAATGGGAGCAACATCTTCTTTGCTAAACTCCACCGTGATGTAATCCGTCCCATTCGAGTTCTGACTCTGCTACAGCGCGTCTTTCATTTGCTGTTCTGTTAGCTTGCTATTATTCAGTATCTTTTGTCTTGCCTGCCTGCCTTCTTACCAAAAGTGTATTAACTGCGAACGCATACAGACATCTGTTCTGCGTCAGTGTGTAAAGGGTGACTGGAAACGGTCTATTAAAAACCAGATGTACTGGTTGGACTAGGTTAACACTCATGACCAGATCACCTGATGGAAGCAGCCTGACGTTTCACATTACAGTCAGAGTATATCTCTATATCTACATATATTTCTAATGACTAAAGGGAGTTTCTGGGACTTGCCCAGTGTTAAAGCATCTCAGAATAGAGAGTTGGTTTACATAATTGCATAATTGACCCACGACCTTTGCAGTGTCTTTTTCCCGGCTTCTGTCACGCGTATCCCATCATGCAACAGGCCCAACAACCAGAGTATAACAAGGGTCTCAGGGTTAATATTTATCACATGTCCAAAAAAAACTCACCCCTACAACTTCCATAGTTATAACCTTGTTACCAACGATTAGATTAACAATAAGAATACTTTAACTCTGTTACAGTAATGAGTTCCTGGCCAGTTTACTGGTTTGCACGGTTTGCCTTCTGGTGTAATTTGACACTATTTGTCACATCTGCATAAATAGTTAACAAACCAAATAAACAGTGATTTGAAACCGCATTACGTGGATGTAGCTGTCAGACAGACTGTTGGATGGTACAGCAGTTTCTTGCATTTTTAATGTGCCAGAAATAGGTGTCACCAAAAAAATCCCCAAAAAATTGTTTATTCTGTGGAAAATGTCACATTTAAAAAATCGGAATAAATCCTCTCTCGGTGCATTAGTATGCGTACAATCTGGGAAAATGTCACTCATCAAATCCAAATAAACTGATACAAATCATTCAAAACAATCACCACTCCCTACTCTTCTTCATTACCATAGTCGGTAAAGATTGTAAAAAATTGATACTTTAGGAAAATGCCAGCCTTTGTTTGTCGGATTGTTTGTCCGATTTGTAAGGTGATGTTTCAAAAGTCCACGTGCAACAAATTTCCTTGATTTGAAAATGAATTACTGTAATCCATCTGCTGTCTAATCATTGTGTAGCATGAGTCCATTTGCGCTTTTATTTAAATTTTCAATTCTGACCAATCAAGGAAAGCTTGCTTTACAGCCTGAGGCTGGCCTGCTGGAATGTTAGTCCGCCCCCTGGTGGCCACTGACATACATCACATTTACCATCAGGTAATCTTAGTTTCAGTAGGTAGAAACCTTTAAGTTAAACATAAGGCGGTATAGTCAGGGATTGGGACCTGAGAAGACGATTAGTCTGAATGAATTTATCTGTTAGTCCTCTGATAAAGACAGTAAGACTTTGTTCATTAAATACTAACGGCGGCGAGATGTACAGTGTTCACTGGTGATGAGCCGCCACAGGGATCTGAACCTACCTGCAATACCACCTGCATCCTTATTTAAAATGCAGCCAGGATACGTTCCTTGAAACAGGAAGGAAACAACGTTGCAGCTACTGGAAGCCAAGGTTGATTTGACACTCGACAATTTGTTTCAGTAAAAAAAAATAATATACCAGGTATGGATGTACTGGCATTTTTCAGAAGTCTGGAGAAATACGCTTCAACTCTCTCGATGCATCCTGTCTAAAGTAGGGACGTTTTCATAGTTACTGCCGTATGAAGAGAGAACACCGGACCAGAATGCCTTGCTAACGCCTGTCAATCCCGTCTCCCAGTCCTCCGTGATGCAATAAACCAGTCAGCTATTCCAGTGAGGGCAGATATGACTGAGGGGATCTGGGGGAAGTTGGGGGTCTTGGCACTGCCCAGGGGCACCAGTACCCAGTCTCGCTGGGAGTCCAGCCTGCTGGCACGACGTGGCATCTTGGGGGGGGGGCGCATCTAAGGACCCATGTTATGGAACCTGACAAGCACATTTGCAGCTTGGGGCCAGGCTTGCACCTTTGTCCTGTTATCACAGCTATCAGGGTGATGCAAGCTGACAGACATGCCGTTTCTGGCACCACGTTCCAATTAAGCTCCCGGAGTCACAAACGGGGGAAAGAAACTGCTGAGCATGGCAGCTCCAAGGCTGGCAGAGGATTACAGGCAGAACGACCGACCCCCCCACTGCCAGCGTGCACAACCTCCAGCATCAGGCAGCACGAGGCTTCACGATATCCCACTATTGGCCATTTTAAATGTGATGCAAGCCGGTGTCCACCGGGGGGCGTGCTAACATTCCAGCAGCTTCAGGCCTTATTCAAGCTTTCCCTGATTGGTTAGAACTGAAAATTAAAATTTAAGTTTAAATGGACTCATCCTACACGATTACTGTCACTAAAGCACTCCTGTTTACAGGTGTGACATTAATCTACATGACTGTAGCTGCCACCCTACATGTCCTTCTCCACTATTAAATAGCATCAAAATTGTTTTGTGTACATGAATCACAATGAGTCCTTTGCAGTTATTGTACTAAACAGCCTCAATTTAACTTTACAAATCATTATTGACTAATGAGGGTTGCAGTGTTGTTACACTGAAATTATGTTGCTTTTTGTATAGTTGTAGTAACACCATAAGATTTATGGGTGGCTTCAACTCGGCGCTGTAGTAGCTGCAGTAATGAGATCTATTCAGCTTTCTGCTCAACAGCAGCAGCAACAAACAATAATAATAATAATAATAATAATAATAAATGCCTTCTTACTTACGTATTACAGTCTTACTTTTGTCATGCGTATTACAAAGTTCTGTCCTGGGATCTCTGCTGTTTCCGGCTTTAACAGTAACAGTCTTAGAGTCTCACTGCTTGGTAACAGTACGTGTACTTTCTTAGCCAATAGCCTTCAATAGCATGGACACGCTTTACTGCGAATAGCCTGGAGACCCGCGAAAAACTTTATATGGAAACCTTGGCAAATGGACTGCAGACGACAAGAAATAAGCACATAAATCTGCCACCCGAAAGCTCTTACTGCTCTTTCTCCTCACTGGGGAGGGAGAGGAAGGGGTGTTACTCCCCTCGTTCTATGTGACTGATAGCCACAATTACTGTGAGGAGCAATTAAGCTGAGCGGCTCCTACTGGAATGTGCAGTTCAGTGCTTCGATTGCAAGGTGAAGTTTCGGTCTGTAGTTTAACTTTGCGTTCTGATTGGGCTGTCTGTCACTACATTATCCCGCTTCTCAAGCAGCAAGAGGGCATTTATTGCCGATGTAGAAATTTTAAAATGCTCTGATTCAATAAAGGCCACACTGGCATCTTGCAAGAGACCGTGATGGAACCACCAGAGGCTAAAGTTTTTGATGAGTGTCTTCCTCACTCCGTTACGGTACATCACACTGCACTGTAGAAGACAGGAAAAAAATACTTCTCACCACTAGAGGGAGAGATAACGCTTTATTGCAAGACACAATTACTGTTGGATGCTAATGTTTTTAATATGAATGTTCTTGCAGACTATAATTCTTACATTATAACAAAACATTATAGAAGAAAGATTTTAAAATTATATAGACATACAAGAATAATTTTGATAGTTATTAATATTGGTATTAATGGCCAGGCACTTGAGGTAAACTTGTACTTCACCTAACCTTAGTATCAAATGCTTGTGTATTGTGTGTTTTTTTGGATTGTCAGTATATTGACAGTAGATTGTATGAGACTGTTAGCATTTTAGCATGTCGATTAAATTTCTGTGCATTTTATTGTTTTGTTATCTGCTTGCCTTAAATTGCCCCTCTGGGGACAAATATAGTGTATTGAATTGAATTGAATTGAATTACGTTAATTTATTTTATGTAAATCCCCAATTGGTACTATATATTTGAGATCAGTAATTCATTTTGATGCATAATACTACACAGCTGAACATCGTGCGTTTATGAGTGATCTCTACCTGTAACCAAACCTCTGATATTCTTTAAAAAAAAGCTGCCTTCCTGTCATTGTAGTAGATTCCATTATGGAACCACCTGTTTCTAGTGAATTCCATTCTAGAACATTAATTGCTGGTCAGTAGCCACGGCACAGGAAGTGGCTTGTACTCTGGCACCCTAGAAGGCTTGTATAGTGCTTTTCTCTCCCCCCCCCCCCCCGAATCTGGAGATGTCGTCATAACCCTCGGTGCAGAGCTGGTGCATCGTGAGGCTGGCATTTTCCTAAAGTATCAATTTGTTCGGGCAGCGTTGGGCCTCCCTGAGCCCGGAGAGCTCTGTGAATAGCCGTCTCCAAATGGGTTTAACACAGCCTTTGTGTTTCTCGAGTTCTGCTCCTGCTCAGAATACCATAAAGGTCAGGCTGCAGGGTGCTCGCTGGAGCCTGGTGAGAGGGCTTGAATAGAAGAGGCAGCCATGGCGCTTGGCAGCTTTGTCTTCTCTCCCCACCACGGCCCCGCGGGGGTGCTTCCAACCGGCTTCATAACCATGCCCTGAAGTCAGGCCCCCACTCCGGTCTGGGATCGGTCATCTATTGGTTGTGCCTGGGCATTCTGTCACCAAGGTGCGTACTTTGCATGGCAGGGGCTCAGTGCCGGGCGTGGCACGCTCTGTCGACCTGGCGGGTTGGCGGTGAGATATACCGCTCTCCTGCAGCGTGAAAAATGAGCGCACTGGTGGGGGCGTAAATTGGAGATGCGCTCAGCAGTGCTGGTAGTGATGGCAGTGGGGGGTGGGCGGTATAGCAGTCAGCAAAAGATGAGACCAAATTGGCAACTAATACAGGGAGAAAAGGCAGAGAAACAAAACCCAACAAAACCAACTTCTGCTAATCGTAGTAATGAAGTGTGAAAAAATCTGTGTAATTTAACATAGCCAGTGAGTTTTTTTCAAATAAATTATGGCATAAATATAGGGTGTTAATTTATGCACAGATGAAATATCTTGTGTATGTTCATTAGAGAGCAGTAATACCGGCCAGCTAAAGTCCCACTGTGTGAAAATTAAATCACAGCAGAGGATGTGATACTGACCAGCCGAGCCTTCCGTTCGGAGGTGAGAAGATTCAAAAGCCTGGATAACACAGCAGTCAACCTGAACGCAGCATCGCCGACACGCAGAAATGTACATTTGGTGTTAAGAAGAGCAGGCATTGGAAGTCAGGATTAAAAGCACAGGAATTGAGGTTCTCTCAGAACTTTAATCTAGGTCCAAAGCAACCAAACCTTGTGAAGAAAAAAAAACAAGGTCCATTACATCTGTCGTCAGATCTGCGTTCTTAGGTATGTACATGTTCATACAAATTTTACAGAAAGCACACAGGATGCATGTTTGTTCTGGTCTGTGCTGGACTTGGGAGTTCAGCAGGGGGCTGTGACTTTGCATGCTGAGCTGTACCAGCTTCCTGCTCTAGTGGATCTCCTTCAGCTGCTCCTCTTGCTGTTGGTTAAAGTTCAAGAGTTGGGTGTGCTCAGCAGCGCCTCCTGCTGTTGGAAATCTGCCAAGATAAAATAAAAACAAATATTAATTTTCAGATTCAAATCCTGCCATATTGAGGTCTGTGACATTCAGGTGATAGTCCATTGTACAGTTTGTTCAATTTGTGAAATAATCCATCGATCATTTTTTCTTTAATATTTCCGTTTTGGCATGAAGCTTAGGACTTGCCCTTCTGTCGAGGCAGAAATGCCATTTGGAATTTGATGAAGGACAAAATGGTACACTGGAAACTAGGGGGAAAGAAAAATCAACCCCTTTGCGCTTACTGACGTTTACCTGGCTTCATAGCAGAGTGTTGTGTAGGAGTGAGTTCACTGAGATCACGCTCATTTTGCAACTGAGGCAGAACAGACACGCAAGCCTGCTGCTGTCAGAAGCAGGATTCGGCGGCCCGTGTTTACACAAGGCTGTAGTTGAGCGACCCACATCGCAGAGAAACGTGGCCGGCCTCCCCGGCCATTTATCATAAACAGCAGACTGCAATGGAAGGACACTTTGAGGAAAAACAAATAAGCTAATTAGTTCCCTATGCAACTGGCGGTGCATTCATACAGAGAGCATCCCAATTAATCTTTTATACGAAGCCTCACTGTGAGGCATCCATGTTGGCTGGCCACAAAACCCTGCACTTTACAACAATGCCTGTCAATTAGCCTCGCTAGGCCCTGGCGGGTCTGTTTTGACTGGGGTATTTTTAACCTTAGCGGACACCCTGCTTTAAAACAATGGTGACATAAAGGAAACAGCTCCCGAACAATGGGTATGATTTATCGTCCAATTATAGTCACCGTGTATAGCGCCTGGATGGGATCCGGCAGAGCCCTGAATGCATGGACAAGAACGATATGGCCGAGCCGGTTCTTATGCCACTTCGAGTGGAAGGAAGTGACATTATTATCCAATCCTCAAGTCCAGAATGTGAGCTGTTTAAGATCTGAAACATTGAGAAGCTAATGAGTGCATGCAAAAGACTTGCATAAAAAGCATGCAAGTGGTTGCGTGAGTGCATGCTTTATGTGTCCTGCAACGGACCGATGATTGATCCAGGGTGTACCCCTGTCTTGTGTCCTTTGCTTGCCTGGGATAGGCTCCATGTCCCCCAAGACATTGTTCAGGATAAGTGACAGGAAGATGGATGGACAGATTTGCATAAAATGCAATCCTGGGTTAAAGAAAGGCAATCGCTTCGCCTTGGGCAATCATACATTTGGGAAATGAGCTGGAAACAAAGTAATAAGAAGTACAATAAACCATTATTATCAGCATACAATAAGAGCGATCAGAGAAGATGACTTCTAAACCTCCCACACAAAAACATATTCGCTTCTTCCAGCAGCTGGATTTCAGTGAACTGCACCCTCATTATGGCGGGACTCCGTTCCATGTGTGTCTTCGGTGCAGCGCTTAGGCAAAGGTGCATTTTCACCAGTCATTATCAGCACCACAGCCGAGACAGCAGGACCGAGGCAGCAGGACTGAGGCAGTCCCTGCCCTGCGGAAACATGCTGACCTGAAGAAGGGGGCCAATCTGAGAGTCAGCTGACGTTGTTACTATCCCAGTTTAATCCACTATCCCATTTTCCCCAGTGACTCAGAACACCATTAACTCATGTCATTCAGTTACCCAGAGAAATGTAAACAGTAAGGTAGGTTTCCTTCGCTGATGTAATTTAGGTTAAGAAACTTCATAGGGCATAGATCCAAAACTGCATGACCAGGCTAACAGCCTTCATTAAAATAAGAAGAAGCCACATTCAAACAGCACTGCAGGTCAAAAAACAGTGACCCAAAACACACATGTCAGCCCTGTTTGGAACAGCACTGGCACCTCTCACATAACCAGGTTAAGGGGGGATTTATTGTGTTATGGAACACAGCTAGTGATTTTGTTATTGCACTGTTTCCATGACAATAATCAAAAGGCAAAAAAGTAACTGCCTTTCACCCTCGGTGCTCACAATATTTACCGTGTTGAGTAAATAAGGCGTGCATGAAGGCTACCATGCAAGAAGAAGCTGTGTTAATACATCATTAATACGGATTATTAACGTTATTCACCAACATCGTTATCGTGGGCCATAAGCCCCTTTTAAAAAAACAGCTAATGACAGTGACTGTAAGTTGTAATGCTCCAGTTGAGAACTTTCTGGGTCACAGGCAAACAGAGCCTGACCATTTTATAGTGATCAAACAGTTTTCCACTACCGGAGGAAGGCAGTGGACTATAGCATAAAGGTTCACATTCTGCAGACGCATCTGGCTTGCATAGCCGGCCCATAATGAACCCGGAGAGGTGCTGCCCTGGTTCTTTCACATTCTGGCAGCTTCAGCAATACCGGAGAGACTGAAAAAGGAACAACAGCGTCAGAGAGTTTCTCTCACAGCGTCCCAGATATGCCAGCGATGCGCAGGTAGGTGCCATTTGGCCCATGATTCGTCTGGGTACTATCCTGCATGTGTTGGATGGACTCACTGAAGCCAACCCGTCAATCATGGAGAACCCTGGGGTGAGACCGTCCAATCAGGTTCTAAAAACATACATCCTTGGGGAAGGGGTGGGGGGGAGGTGGCCAGTAATTACAAGAGAAACGCTTCCCAGGTCACGATGGTCCGTGTTACGATACTTCAACTTTATGATGGGTATTCCAGTTTTTTTTTTTATTCCTGGGCAAAAACATATGTGGTATCATTCTATTTTTCCACTATTCCAGTACATTATTCAATAAATTAGATGAGATATTCAACACTTATATTATAAAAGTAGGCTATATGTTAATGATCATCTGTAGGCCGATGTAAGCGTTCTAATCATGTTTAAGGTAGGCTATGGACTAGGCTATTCTGTCTGTTAGGTTAGGTGTACCGTGTAAAAAGGCATTATCACCTTACGATAGGTTTATGGGAACGTAACCCCATTGTAACCAGGGATGGCCTGTATTCTCAAATTAACAAAATTACATAAAAAGCATGATGCAAAATTAAGACAAAATGGTGCGGCGAAGTCAAGCTAAGATGCTTCTCTCTTTACGAAAATCATCATATAAAATTATGCATAACAGACTCGCGTAACACATATTTCTAGAAGCAGTCTTCAAGGGTCCCCATTAAAATGGTACCTTTTTTCCTGAAAGGCAGCAAGAACAAAGGCTGTAATTTGTGCCCCCGAGGGTGACGGTGTGTCTCGCATTCGAAGGCTGATATCAGCTTGGCCCCATAAAAGCAGCGCTAACAATCAGTGCTAACGCGCGTCTCATTTGCGAGTCAATGAGGCGCCTCGGTCTGGCCGCTGAGACCTTCCCCGCTGCTTTTCCCGCCGCTGTAACCGGGACGCATTTCATTTTCGCCGCTCAGCGGGACGCCGAGGCGGAACGGCCCTAATAGGCGAGAGGTGGGAAAGTACGTTGGGCGACGCGGATCGTCCCGGGGAACCTCTCCGGTGGCTTTCATTCACAGAAGCCGCCGGGAATCAGGGCTATTACTCACTGCTCATGTCTGATCTATGTTTTAGGGGAGCGATAAATGTAATGGCTCTTTTTATAGGCATCAAAAATTTGCAACTATACAACATAAACCGTAAAAAAAAAAAAAATCTGATAATGTATGAACCGATGAAATGTGATGTGCAGCTTCTGGCTGTTCCAGAATAGAGTGCCGGAATTTTGCGATGGCCTGGCATAGCTCAGAACAGAATGACACGGCCTAAAAAAAAGCCAGTTAGTGGACCTTTAGGCTGGGGGGGGGGGACGGGACGGGACGGGACTTCATGATAACACCCCACAGAGAGACACCTGACAAGGTGCCTCAACGTACGAGACAGGTACGAATAACAAATTGGCATACTACAAAATGTAAGAAGACCACAATAACTGCCGGTCTGAAACGAACTCCGAGCATAATGCGATCCACACAAGTTCTGTGAACGGTTGAGACAACTGGCAAGGCCCTGAAAAAGGATGGCTTTATGGGGAGGCAGCGCACGCTGTGGGGCCCTGGCGGCAAGCCTTTTTCTGCCCTGATAGATTGATTATGTGCTGTCTGCGTCTCCTCAAAGGCTTAATCGTCTGAAATAAGCCGTCTACGTCCAGCCTCCTCGGCGCCAAAAGAGACAGGGCCTGTCACTCTACAGCGCTAACCACTATCTTGGCGGCACCCAAGCGGATAACTGTAATCGTTTCCCATTCTTTTGTTTTAAGCTGGCGTAATAACCGCTTTCGATCAGGTGCCCCCGTTGCAGGAAAGGCCTTCAACGGATGTCTGGCTTCCTGGGACCACGGATGTTCTCATGGGATTCATATTACACTTAATGTTACAAACTGATATTTCCTCAAATTGTTAAATATGAATACAGGACTGTATGAAAAGTAGCATGTCGATTCCGGTTTGTGCATTTTAGTCACGTCTAAGAAGTGAACTTCTCTCGGGGGAATCCTGACAGTCGCTGTCCTGCAGGAAACAGATGCAATAGTTACCCACTATTTCTCCTTATACTGAGCCGGCTTTCACGCTGCCTTACAGACTCATCTGCCAGAGCTTAACATTAAAGTCACAGGATGGGTGACGATTCCAACGCCAACGTCCAAATCCTATCAGTCCTGACCGAGTACTGCAAACCTCAACACCCAAGTCCTACAGCTTAAGGCCAAACTCAATGCCCGAATACATTTCATCAGGACTGATTAATGTTAACCTCGATGACCAATTCCTATTGGTCAGGAAGGATTTACGTCACACTCAATGCCTGAAATCCAATTGGTTGGCGCTGATCAATGCAGAAACTTGAATCATCCGTACGTGAAAATAAAGCAGTGAGTGCCAAGAGAACTTCCCTCATGTCTAGCCTGCTTTTACGCTGTACCTCCAGTAGGGGGTGGTCACTGGCTTCAATTGCTGCCATGTTTTAAGATGGGCGGTGGGCCGGCATCCAGACACCTTAGTTCACAGGGATGAGGATCTGGATTTACCGTGGTAATCACAGCAGACTCGGACACTGTTTCCCCCGGTGGCTCACTGGCTGCTGTGATATACTGCAGGATTATGGGATGGCAGGCGTAGGGGGAGCATTTGGGACAGAGGTGGTGGTACTGCATTATAATTACACACGCAGACAGACCTCCCATTCCTGGAAATCCACATGTACACATTCTCACTGACACAAAGGGGGCGTAATGGCCACTCTGAGGTGAAACAGCGCCGCTGGTAACCGGATGATCTTTTTTGGGCAGATGGCCACCAGCAGAATCTGAATTTTCCGGGATCGATACGGAGCAAACAGCAATTACTCAGCGTGTTGACTGGGCCTGACCGCTGTTTGTCTAACAGCACCGAATACTTATCCCTACACACCCCTCAGCGCCGGCCCGGCTGCCTCTTTGAGCTGAAGTAATGTGCTGCTGACAGGAACAGGGAAGGCAATCACTCTGAGACTCGTCAGCTGACGGGATCACACAAAAGCTATTGTTATGGAAACCCTCACCAGATAACGGGATTAGACCAAAGCAATCGCACCGGAGCAACCCACCAGGTGACAGCAGAAGATGAAAGCATTTGTTACAGAAACCCCCATCGGGTGTCAGGATCAGGCACAATCGATCGTGATAGAAAGCCCCCGCCAGGTGACAGGGTCAGGCACAAGCACCCGCAAAGGGAGCCGCATCAAACTGCGCTCTGGCATAGCTGTGCTCATCTTGGCTCCGTCTACACAGGCGGCACAGTGACTCATGTAACTGAATCACGTCACCATACAAGGACATGACTGCCAAACCTTTTCGTTTCCCGGCGTCCTGTCTGCTCATTAGATCGACGAACATAGATACAGCAGGGAAGGAATACAAAAAACATTTTTTCAAACAAATTTGAAAAGTTGAGGAGCTATTACTTAAACTGCCTTTTAAATCTTAAAGTACGTACACACACGATGATAACAGATAGACAGATAGATCGATAGATGAAGGGCAAATACAAACTGATACTGCTGAAACTCATAACGCAACATAAGGCATGAAGACAATTTCCATGCTGAAACTCATATTTGCATTATATTTTAAATGAAGACCCGAAACCCAGTGGCTATTTGCTCATTAATATGTGCAGCTACCTTGGGTGCTGAAGCTGATCCGCACCACATAGCCATGTGATTCATATACTACGAATTTGTTTGAGTGAGCGGAATGGGGGCCCGCACAGTCGGTGCTTCAAACAGGGTAGCAGCCTGTGGCCGGGAAGCGGGCCAACCCTGTGCGTCCATCTGTTTGGCAGGAGCGCCTTGGTGTGGCTTCAGGAACTTTCTGAAGCACCATGATTAAGACATAAATCACAAAATGATATTTTTTTATACAGACATAAGTCATTTTATACAGTCACCTGAGAAACTGGTCATTATAAGTATTGATGTGGAAAAGAGAAGTTATTTTACAATTAGGGTGCTGATTATTAGGGAAATCAAACAACAATTAGAACAATTTCTCCTTCTAATTATCCAAATAATGAACTTTCATTTCATAACGATCAAACGTTTACCCTTAAATCATCTAAAATTGAAGGACGACATCCAGGCATTTCATTCAGTGGCTGATTACATAAAAGGCTAATGAGAAGACTGATATAGATGAGATGAACTGCACACTAATTATGTTGCTGGATCCTCGATACCTACTATTCAATACGGACCTATTTGCAAATTCCAAAGACATCGACCTACTTTAATAGCATGCAGTCGGTGGATATCTGCAGGCTTTTACTTAATAACTTAATAATGAGAGCCATCTCAGAGCTCTTCCATGTTGGCAAAAAATATGTTACCTTTCAGGGAAATTACTCGGGGGGCTTTGGGAAGACCCCCTTTGCTGTGATATATTATCTTAGCTGGGTCTTTGTTGGATCATCCTTACCATCCTCTCCACTAAGCTACAAGACCAGGTTTAACAAGTTGCTTCTCCTCCTCTATGCAGCTCTCCTCCACACAGCTTCTCCAAGACCTTGGCTGCAGTGTTTGTCATCAGGCAGGTCCTGTCAGAATCAGACTCCGACCTTCTCCCATGGAGGTAAAGGCTGGGATTACAACCTCAAGGTCTGGATGGGTAACTGCTACCCACAGCCCTGTGGCCACAGATTATCCTTAGGGACAGTACTTAGAACTGAGCACTTGTGCAGAACTTCACACTGGTGACCACAAACTTCACCCAGGGGGCAGCAGACTGACTCTGATGCTGGCGAATAAAATCATCCCTGGGGGGGAAAGTTTAAATCAAACAATGGGGATCAAGCTGCCCCAAGGTAGTTAAAATAAGACAGTGATGACTAAAACCTGTGCTGGCTGTTTGTGGTCTGTAAGCATCAGTCTAGTAGATGGAGTGTGGACACCAAGCCCTCCATACTTGCAGGACACGTGAAGACCAGAATCCAGTGTCACCTACTCCGTCCCAACATTGCCATGCCCTAACAGCGTAATCCACTGGAATCCACCAGTACCCAGAAGGCTTGGGTAACCTACAAAAAAATCTGTGCGACTCTCATACCCTTTGGAACATCATTTTCTGTCCCATCATGCAGCAGTACAGGCATGTAAGCATGATCCCAGGAGTATCGTTGGTTGACTAGGAGATTTTAATGAGCTCTACCTCTGTGGCTGACGGTTCCACTCTAGAGAGCAGGGACAGGCACCTTAAAACCATATTGGCTGGGGTCCTACCGCTGGAAAAAGTGCTTAAACCTTACATCTGACTCGCAGTCATAGAGTCAAAAACTCCAAACAAAATAATAAGCAATTCAGAAAGGGTCTTGATGCATTCGGTTGAGAATCGTAGCAGTCTTCAAGCTGAAAGTGGCTGTCCTCCCTGGTGCCGCACGGGCAGTAGGGTGTAAAGCAAGTGAATGGCGTGTCAGAGAGGCCGACTTAAAGTATGGCTGAAGATTCAGAGAAACTGGCATGGTCGTCTGACACAGAGCCTGCCTCGCCGAAGCACCGAAGTTTGCGCTGCAGAAGCATGCATGGGGTGGGAAGGTCAGTCCCCTGCAGCTGATGCTATGGAGACGAAGGTCCAGAAGTACAGCGAGCAGCACCAAAAGAGACCGGTTCACTGTGAGACCTGCTACTCAATCTCTTACAGTGCAACGGCCCCCACCGGAGCTGCCCGATCCTGGCCCACGGGAGATAAGCACACTGACAGCATGGAAAGTGTGCAATCTGCATCCTAACAAGTCTGCATAAAGGCCATCTACAACCCAGTAAGCAGCGGTCCAAGCATCTCTTGATCCAGATAATGAGTGGAAAAAGGCTGAACAATGGCACAAGAGCCTGATGCATCTCTAGGGGGCACTGTTGTGAATGAAAGCCAATTTAAATCAGCACCACTCCAGATTTGTAAGGGGTGTATATACTACAAACGTAACGGGTGACTTGACATCACAACCGGGTGATTTCGATAACAAAGTTACAGTACAGGAAACGGGAAGCAGGTAACCTTAACATCTATCATCTTCATGTTTATCTCGTGATGTCAGAAAGGCTTTTGTTGGATGGTTTCTTGCATTAAAGTGAAGTTGACGGAGGCAAAGACTTACTGTCTAATGATGACAAACACATGATATGTCTTTCTGTCTGAGAGTTTGGAATTTTGCAGTAGATGCAAATCTACATTTCATTGCCTGAGTACTTTTCGCAAAGCTACCCAAGTTGCGTCTTAAAACACGGAGGTGGGAACACATTTACTTTCCATCCTATGTGATACACAAGCTGTTGGCTGGCACATCGGCCATATAAGACTCCTGCATATACGCAAATACACACAGGAAGAGTTTTCTCTCTCTCTTTCACTTCCGGCTGCCATGATTGTGTTTATGTAAGCCAGTGAAGTGTGCAGGTCTGTCAACAAATCATGCATGAACAAAAGTGTCATAGTGTAAAATGGCATTTTGGGAAAAAAATTAAAATAAAGCTCACAGATTTATAGTTTGTTTCAAAGGCAGTAATGTTAATCCATGGGGAATTCAAGCGCTTTTTTCTTTTTTATAACACGTTTCTGTCAAAGCCTGGTGCAAAGTGAAAATGGTTTTCTGTGGCTGTTTTGATCAGCGATGCGTGGTCCGATCAAGGCCATCGACTGGGGACTCTGCTCCCGTAATTGGCCATAGAAAAATCTGCTCCGTGGGTCAGGATAAGTCAACTTAAATGAGCAAAAACCGGCTCCTCTTTTGGCGACGGCGACGGTCACATTTCGGCTTATGGCTCTTGGAACCTCCCCTGAGATGAAAAGCTGTTATATGAGGAAGAGGAAGCACATGATCGAGGAGGCGGTTTATCGCCACTGCTGCTGTCCTACATGACCGCGCCAATTAAATGTGATTAATCGCTACACGTAAAAAAAAAAAAAAAAAAACCCAGGGGAGAGGACCAGCAGATACCCCTAACCGTCCCAATCTACATCCATCCAAATTAGGTCGAAAAGGCGAACCGAAGAACAGCTCGGAGACACCGAGTGGGGAAGCCCTTTGTCGGCTTTTAGAAAGACAATCGAAAAACAATAATGTCTTCTCAAATCAGGCGATTACTACTTGCTTGAGGATTTTGTTTAGTTTTGTTTTCACTTATTTGGCTGAAATTGGCTGCCATCTCACACAGTCCTTCACAGCTGCCTATTATATTAAATTTTCCATTTTCAGATTCAAATATCTACACATCCCTGCGAAGGGTTGGCGCCCCATCCTGGATTGTGCCCTGCTTTCCGCCGGTAGCCCCCGGGCTAGGCTCCAGAGCACCCCCCGCCTCCCCCGCCCCTGAATAGAATAAGTGTTTACAGAAAATGGATGGATGGAACGTCTACACATTCCGTTGCATAAGCTTGCATAGGCTTTAATAAATGAAGAGAAGCTGTGAAAATGTTGCCGGCAGCCAACAGAATGAGGCCATCAAGGTCAAACAGAGTAAGATACAGATACCGCATTAGATTAAATCCCTCTGAAGAACACAGGTGGTTACAGGTTCGTTAGGTCCCGAACCCCCTCTTAGGACCCCCCTCCTCTCCTCACACCCTTCCAACCCCACAACTCCCAAAAAAAGAAAACATGTGTAAATTATAAGTGAGAAATGTAAGCAGAGATTAAAGAAAATTCCCAGGAATATATTTAGATTAACTGTCATTGCCTAAATTTTACTGTCTTTCATTTGTTTAGTTCTTAATCGGACATCTAAATCTAATTGTACCATTCTACCAATCCTCAGCAGTCTGCCAGGTGCTGCAGGGAACATTCTAGGTCTGTCTTATTGTTATATATCAAATAAAATCATTTTGGACATTTGAAAAGAGGGCAAAAAAATGATGTTACAGTACTAAATGGGAAGAGAGCTACAAAAAAAAATCATTGTTATTTAAAAGTATGAGTGCTAGAAAGTTTGTCTCAGACTTTTGAATCTATGCAGTCCTTTGGAAACACACACACTGTAAGACACTAAACTCTCAGTGTGAAAGGAAATAATGAATCCTTTGAGAGGACAATGATCAACGAGCCTGGCTGACTTCTCTTGCTTTATAAAACAAATCTCTCACCTTATAAAATCTCTTTTCTCATAAAACAAGATTCTGGCTGAAGAAATTCTCAGGTTTCTTCTGAAAGCTGAAACACCCACGTCTCCGCAGTCCCATTCATCATCGTCGCACAGCCCAACACGCTACCGACTGGCTGCCAGAAGAAGAGAAAGGGAAAAAAAGGCGACAGCTCGGACTCGCCGCGCCGAAAGCGGCAGATCGCGAACCGGGGCGGACTGTCCCGGAACGCCCACGTGACGGCGAGAGGGAACAAAAGTGGCGGGTGAAAAATGGATGCAATAAAACAGCAAACCACCTGCGGTTTGGCGTCCCCCGACGCAGAGGGCTGCAGACACCAGAGATGGGGAGAATTAACGAGGAAGACGGGCAAGCAATGTGTCGGGAGCACAGACGGCTTGGCTGAGGCCGTGACTGACAGACGAGTGGGGCTGGCTTCACAAACACACCCACGCTTTCTGACACATTTTCGGTTACTGCGCAAATGTTGTGAAGCAATATTTAACAAAAATGTTTAATTAAATATATTTGTTTTCCATGCTAGGAGTGATCTACCGTTATCTACCAGGAGTTACTACAGTCTTCTGCCGATTCCAATAAATGCCCACTATACTGAAAAAGAGGATTTGCTGACCAGCACGTCTTTCTCTTATGTGTCGGAGACACAGATCGGTAGCTTGTTCCTTCCTAACTGGGCAGAAGAGGCTGACTGCAGCGGACAAAGAGAACGCCGCCTGAAAAAGGTCCCAGCCCCCAAAAAGGTTCAGAGGCCCCTCTGGGAACCGCTGAGAGCTTCAGCGGCTCTGCACCAGCAGAAGAGCAGCCTTTAATCTCAGGATGCTCCTGAGGGCACAAGACATGGCTATTGGACATGCACAAAATGGCAGCTTGGAGCCTAGACTCTATTCAACAAAATTAATTAGCCGAAGCTCGTTTCCAAAGCTACACAGACAATATTATAGAGAATAACACAGTTTATTTTACATACATATTTACGGAGCCACATAAGGTTGAGCACCATTTAGACTTCCTGGGATTTTTTTTGTTATATATTTATTATGTCTGATTGTATTAAAAAAGCAATATAATTTGACCAGTTTCCTGGTATAATAAAATAACCGTTATTATTAGGTAATTGTATGAAAATTATTAAATTCTCACACATCTTTAGGATCTACGGATCAAATCCCCATACAAAGACGTAGAAAAAATAGCATTTGCTAAATTACTACGATGGTGTATATATATATATATGTTTGCCCTGCAAGGACGGGTAGCCCATCGAAGGTGAGATAGCCCGAACCCCCCCCCCCCACAAACCTGTAGCAGATAGAGTGATGGATGTTCTAATTAATTATTGAAATGAGTTTGTTTTTTCCAATATGATAATTAGCCAAACAGCAGAATGCATTATTTCTAATCAGTTTTTACGAAATATATAGTGTTTTGAAATCACATTAATTTCCTCATGAATTATTGATCATCTTCCTCAACTTTTCACTCCATTTGTGATAAAAAATGCATGATATACGTAATAAGGTGAGACATAACAAAGGCTTATAGTGACTAAAGATTCAAAGTTTGCAGAATTTGGATTATCATCACTGGGTGTGGTCATCACCAGCAGCCAATCAGCTTTAGGCAATTTCTCAGTGACTATTTTACTGGCTTCCATTTCTTTTAACCACGCAGCGATTGGTAGAATGTGCCAAGCCCCACCCACGTCGTTTCACACCCATGAAAAAGCTGAAGGTTCTTAGCGTTGCAATATTCTGGCGAATATTTCTAAAGCAGTAGCTGCCGCTCTTACTTTCCTTCATGAAGCAGAAGTAGCTCAGCCTCACCTCCGTGAATAAGCACGCGGCTCAAAATGGAAACTGGGCCATAACTGGACTTCGACGGAACCCACCCGAGATCGATCTTCCGAAGCTGAGCACGGTGACAGCAAAATTTGCCACGTAAACTGCTATAAAAATACAGGCTGTTTATGCACAGTAAATGTGTCAGGCTTCTGGCCCATTTTGTAACCTATTTTAAAGGGTCAGCTAATATTGCTGCAGTACTTTAAAATACAGTCGCCCTATTCCATGGTGGGAAGTGCCGCACTTTAGGAATTAGGTTGCGTCTATCTTTGTTCGCCTCCCGCAGAAGCACGGTGACGACAGATGAGGAAGATTCTTGCATATGAACTAATTCCCTGCTTTGATGGCTGTACCTTCTCCTTAAATGCAAGCTGGACATTTTTAGTTGCACTGAACGAAGAAGCTACCATCATCTCGGGACTCATTTGCGTCCACCGCTCCCCTTGAACGATAAGCCGATACGATTTTACGCAAATGCGGTACTGAAGGCAGCCCGGTTCCGCAGCAGCCTACCCGAGGAACCGGCTGACCT
Organism: Isichthys henryi; assembly: GCA_026776945.1. Lineage (NCBI taxonomy): Eukaryota > Metazoa > Chordata > Actinopteri > Osteoglossiformes > Mormyridae > Isichthys > Isichthys henryi. The sequence continues at coordinate 9,354,671 of JAODJX010000136.1, read as the reverse complement.
GTCCTTCATCGCTTTCGCCGATGCCGCCAGGATGCTATCGTCCTCCACCCCGCAGGCTGCCCCCTGAACGGCCTGCTCCGAACAGGTGGGCGGCGGGGGTGCCATCTGGATGCACAAAGACAGAGAAAGCCCATCGGATTCCCGAACTCATGGACAGAGTGGGAAAGAAAAACAAAACAAAATTAAATCAAGGATCGGGAGATCAAGCACCCAGCCAGATAGCCATCTATCTTTAAATTCTTAGTATTTTATTTATTGTGTTACCTACGTACGGGGACAAATAATGCAACCCTAACCTGAACAGACAGCCAATACAGGGCTGTTTCTGCACTAAGTGATACATGAGAGTAAATTAACAGTGTAGAGAGAGTTATGGACTGTAAGGCTCAGGGACTTATGTAATGAGCCTCAGCAGAGACACTGCAAAAAAAAGAAAAGGAACCGATTATGGTCTCCATTTTGAGCCGGGAGTTTTGATAGTTGATGCAGATTCTTATTGGTACAGCCAAAGTGGCCCTAACAGTCATCCTTGGGCCTCAGGTCATAAACAAGCAGTGATGATAGATAGGCGCCATGTCACTGCCCTGTAATGTCTGCTTTTGCTGAGCTGGGCGCTGCCCCTGGTCTGAGGGTGAGCCCTTTGGATGATTCTCTATGAGCAACAGTATCAGATGAAGACCGGAAAAAGGCAGGAGGTTCCGTTACAAAGTGCTGCCTTTTCTCTTTGTGGGGCCTCTGTCTGCTGGGAACGTTCCTCTTTCCAGACCTTTTCCACACAGGTATGGAGGATGCGATTCAGCTGTGCTGAGCTGAAGTCTATGCCGTTTGTGGAAGTGTTTTTGGGGGGGGAGCGGATCTGCTTTCTCCACGTATCAGGGACCGGGGAAGACTGGGGAGTGGCGCGGGGGGTGTGGGAGGCTGAGAGAAGCCTCACCAAAACCAGCTTGATTTGGGGTATTACAGCATCACACCAGTCAGAAAGAAAAACAGACCGAGAG